>JALIZH010007716.1:0-10053 GCA_030522465.1 Rhipicephalus appendiculatus
GCTATTTTGACGAGGGATAGCCACAGCGTCTTGAGCTTTTGCAAATTTTTCAATGGTTCATCACCGTCATTCCTCAGAACGTAGAACTTCTTGTACGCAATTTACCGGGAAGGGGATCTTGCCAACCAGTGGTACGTTTCGCTGATTAGGTATTCTAAGTTTCTCGGCAATGCTTCCGAGGATTTTGAATTAGTGCACTACGTGAGGCGTACGCCAGAAATCCGCTAAATATGAGAATTGCCCGTCAAAAAATCCGTTAGCCGCTAGACAAATCTTTTCCCGTCAGAATAAAATGAAATCCGCCAGATTTAGCGGAAAATCCGCTAAATTGGCATCACTGGACAGCAGTGTCGCCAAACACAAAACTTTCAACGCGTGCGCTGCGGCCACGGACTCGCGACCAGCCTCCGAGAAGTATACACATGCTGGAACAAACGCGGCAAAAGAAAAATGGCGGCTATGACGTCATCATAACTTGTTGCAGCGTGGTCACGTGAGGGAAGTAGGGGGCCCGTCACCAAGGGTCACCTCTGATGGTGTCAGTAGCGCGAGAGAGTCGATCGCTTACGCAAACTTCAAAATTAGTTTAAAATACCTTCCAAGCTATATTCGCTGTTATTATTTTGCAGATGATATACACATGTTCACGGGAATCGAACCCGCAGGCTGTCTCGGCCGCAAAATTTTGTGTCAGTACCCCTTTAAGCGAAAAGACAGAGAGGCGGAGAGGACTTATTGGATGACAGCGATGGAAAAGAAACCGGCTCTCAGTAACTACACTCTAAGGCAAAAAGGGTGTTAAAAGGGTGTGCCGTTCGTCCTCTTGGGAACTAATGGGGTTGCCACAACCATTAGTCCCTTTAAGGACTAACGGCACGGGTCTAACAGTTAGTCCCCTCAAGGGACTAACATTTAGTTCTCACATTTACACCCTCGCGGTTAACCGTTAGTTCCCACAGTTGCACCTCAAGGGACTAACATTTAGTCCTCACATTTACACCTTCGCGGGCAACCGTTAGTCCCCACAGTTGCACCTCAATGGACTAACATTTAGTCCTCACATTTACCCCTTACCGGTCAACCGTTAGTCCCCACGATTGCACCTCACCGGACGAACGGTTGGTCCACTCAAATGCTCCACTGGGATGAACTTTTTATCCTCAGTTCAAATGATGCGTTAATCCCCCAGGGATGTTTTTGCACAGTTACTCTCTGCAAGGCTTAATACTTTTCTTTTCTCGCGTGTTTTTCTCCGGAGTGAGCCACAAATGGCGCAGAAAAGAACACGCGAAAAAAATATTTAGTCATGCTTGTTTCCACTGCTTTCGCAGTCAATGCAACAACGAAAGACAAAAGTGAGACAATGAAATGTTTTAATTTTTCAATATACATATTAACTTTCTGCATTCTTTCAGTGAAATCGCTGCCAGATGTCAAATTCAGGTCCAGCCGCGTTGTCATATCTCGTACAGTCGTCTTGGTCAAGCTGCTCCAACGGAAGCGACAGATGACTGGCATTGCACGCACAAGCGCACGCAGCCTTCTGCACGTAGTGGACAACGTCTGCACAAAAAAGATTGCAAACAGTTAAGTCACATGTGACAGTGAGGAAGATACACGCACATGACAAATACGTGCAAGGTGAAATAAATACGCACGTCTAAAATATGGCATGCAAATCTTTCCACCGCGATGTCATACATAATCGAAAACGCATTTCGAGTCACATAGCGCAACAGCTCAAGTGCGGCAGCCGCAGCCATCATGCCAAGGCGCCGCGACCGCCGAGCCGCCAACGAGTCAGCGAGTTCTCTGCGAGCGGCGCCGTATACAGCTCGAGCAAGCGAACGCGGGGCCGAACGCGGAGCTTCTGCCGCCAGCGAACCTCGAACTGAGGAGCGAGCGAACGCGGAACCGCCGCCACGAACGGCACTGAGCTGCTTTCGAGCGAGCGTCGCGGAAGTGGCGGAAGCCGACGGTAATGTCGACAAATTTTCACAAAGTTCCTGGATCGAGCGGCAGAGTACAACGAGCGAACGCGGGGGCCGCCGCCACGAACGGCGCTGAGCTGCTTGCGACCGATTGACGGGGAAGCCAACGGTAATGGCGAAAACTGTTCACCGAGTTCCGAAGCACAGCTAAAGTCGGCTAGCTAAAGCACCCGCCAGCTGCCGGTGCACTTCAAGCGCGCGACATACAACCGAGCTCGTTGACGGCAACCGCAATGCGTTTTGGACGAGTCGCACCGCAGCGGCGAGGCCTGTGCCCAATATTGCCAATATCGCGAGCCCGCAGCTCATCACCGCGGCGAGAGCGTCCAGGCGGCCGACGGCAATGGCGGCCAATTTTCAGGCAGTCACAAAGCACAGGCGAGCGGACGCCAAAGCCGACCTTCGCGGTGCATTTCGTGCGCACGATATATACAACACGATCGAGCCCGTTGCCAACTAGCGCGATGCGCTTCGCGCAAACGACAGGTACGGAAAAATAAAGTATGATCACTTACTTGTGAAATAATCCAGCGCCAACTTCTGCCCAGAGTCGGATTGCATTCATGGATCCGATAGGCCTATGTCTTCTCGGCCGCCATTCCCAGCCGGTGTCGACGAAGTGCCGTTGCTACGCCAGCGCACCGTGGCCGGAGAAATACAGCGCGGCGTCTCGGCGTGTCGAGACCAGCTCATAACTTCATGGTTGCGGCGAAACGTAAAAGCAGCACCGCACGCTCATCCACGCATACGCAGCAGACGTGTTTATCCAAGGCACCGCGGCGTAGTTCTTAAATCGTCGAACTCACCGAGCGCGACACAACCGCCAACGCGCCTCCATGAAAACAAGTGAGAAGACTGACCAAGAGCGAGGAGGACGGTTAGTTTCCTTGACAACGGTTTGCACACGTGACGTATCTCCCGCGCGGGTCATCCCTTTGGTGCCTTTGGAGACTAACTGGTTTGCACACGGCACGCATCCCTCTGTGGTTACTCCTCAGCGGTCTATCCGTTCATCGCGCGCGCCTATTGGGCTCCGTTACTCCTCTTTCGGGTAATTTTGCCTTTGAGTGTACCGAAAGGGAAAAAAAACGGCAGATCCCACGCACTGTGGGAGTCGATGTAATGCGAAGCAGCCAGCCAGGAGCAAATCATGCTGTATATAATATGCACGTCATGATTTACATGTTAGGGCCTATCATTTATGCTCTTCATAGTCACGTCGCGCAATACCAATTTTAGGTGTATATCAAGCTAGCGAACTGGACGCAAGCGCACCATGAGCGTGGCATGTAAATGACATTGTAGATGACATGCATGCCAAGATTTTCATGTTACCACCTGTCACTTATGTTCGCTATACAGTCACGTCCCGCAATGCCAGTTTTGGTGTATATCAACCTAGAAAAACGGCCACGAGAGCGTCATGAGCGTGGCATGCAAGTCATGTTGCACATGACATGACATAATTTTCATATTATGACTTGTCATTAATGTTCGTCACATAGTCACGACACGCAATACCAAAATTGGTGTATATCAACCTAGCGAAACGGCCTCGAGAGCGCCATGAGCATGACATGCAAGTCATGTCGCACGTGACATATCATGATTTCCATATTACGACTTGTCATTTATGTTCGTCATATAGTCGCGTCACGCAATAATAAATTTGGTGTATATGAACCTAGCGAAACGGCCTCGAGAGCGCTAGTGATACGCTAGTAACAATGACGTCGACGGTCTGAGTGTGTTTATTGTGGCGCCGACGCCCGGCGTGGTCTCAGTAGTGGCTCTTCTTGCTGTGTTGATCTGTGCGTGCGGTACATCGTGTCGCATCGACTGATTTGTCGTGCGCGAGTGCGATCACTCGGAGCGACACAGTACGTGCCAGGATGTCGGGGAGCCGCTGCGTAGTGCGAACCTGCCCGTCGAGGCGCGGAAAAAGCGGAAAGTGCGTGTCCTTTCACGCATTTCCGAGCCTCGAACCTCAACGCAGCCAGTGGGTTGACTTCGTTCGGCGCGCCGTTGGACCGAGGGGCTGGACGCCTGTGAACAGCAGCCGCATTTGCTCGCTTCACTTTGACGCGGGCTGCTACACGATGAATCCTATGTTGGCGAAGCAGTTCGGTCTCTCGTTTGATACGAGGCCCAGTCTCCAGGCCGGGGCTATTCCCACCGTATACGTGTGCCCTACTGCAGCTGAAAGCAGTGATTCACTCGCCAAACGTCCGCGACATGAGGTGCGTAGTTGGTGTTCCTGTGCCCGGCAGTACGGCCGAGGTTGATAAATACATTGCTTTTAAAGGGCCACTAAACCACCTCCGATATTTTTCAAACATGTCAAGTAAACACGCGCATCGTGTGCAGAATGCCGTCACGATGAACGATGCCACACGCGGCAGCGCTACAAGCCGCCGGCGCGCCACAAATTCGAAAAGACAATCGCTCCTCCTTTCCGAGCCCTTCCGGCCACAGCATGACGTCATGGTGTGCATATTTGACGTCAGGGTGTGCATATCTGACGTCGAGTGCTAGCCATCTGCGATTGGTCGCACACGAACTACGACTTCCGGTAAGTCAGCAATCAGCTGGCCGCGCTCCTCGTTGTTCGTTGTTGTCACGGGATGCCACTTTTTCGACCCCTCGTCACGCCGATTACGCGCGCGCACCCACCCCGCTGACCGGCGCACCGGCTTGGGCGTGAAAGGTTGTTTCTTAGGAGTGTTGCTTTCTTTGTTCAGTACCGCGGCAAGCCGCAGTGCGCCCCGAAGTTTTGGCTGCAAACGCTCGGCATGAGAATGGAGGCAAGACGCGTTCCCACGGAAAGAGCTGCACGTGCACGAGCCGCCTACGCAGTCACCGTAAACGTGTTGTCTCGTTTGATTAATGGAGAACCCTCCCCTAATTAAAAAAGGGGCGTCGTAAATATTTTGAGGGCAGAGTTTGCGACAATGAAACGCGCATGATTGGACCCATGTTGATGGTCCCTTTTTCCCCGGAAGAGAGTGAGGGGACGCGAAGGGCATTTAAGCGCAGGATATCGCCCTGCTAATCAGTCTAGTTGCTTGAGAAACATGGAGTAGAAGTAGATCAACGAGTATCTCTCCTAGAAGTTTTTAGTGTGCGCTTTGTATCGGCTGGCCACCTAAACTTAGCCGTTCGCCTAGTTGAGACACGTCTGCAACGTAGGCATCGGGACTTCAATCTCAGGTTAGCTCAACCTGCCTGAGATCTCCTTCAAGCACTAACTCCCGGAAACATCGGCGTTGCAACTCGGACCCACCGACATCGCAGTCGTGCGAGAAATCTGCGGGACTTCTCGCATCCGATTGTCGTGGACGCAACGCTGCCGGTCATCACACGTATGACTTTCGCGTTTCTTCGGTTTTATTTCATTCCATTGTTAGTTTTAGCGTTAACTGATTTTGTGTATTTTTGTAAGCTCATTGTTTGACTCTAGTTGTTTATTGTTAGTTTTTTCTGAAGTGTTGTATTTAGTGTGCTCGTGCCACAATAGCTAAATTAAAGCTGTTGTTTTGTCCAAACACTTCTCCGATCTTTTCACTGCTTCTACTTGCGTACGGAACGGACCAACCCGCTGTCATTCCCGTCGCCGACTTCGCACTGGCGACGCTTGAGTGACAGCAAAACCGTAACAGTCGTGTTTCCCGCGTGTGCGCGCATGCGAGTCAGCTACTGCGGCCCGTGACGCAACTGCGCGAACTAAATCCAACTGTGTTTAGCGTGGTGTTTTGCGATGGTTTTCGTGCATCCACGATCCGGGGAAGGCGGTGGCGGCGGCTCCTCATCTCGTGCGGAGGTGGTCTGGTACGGCGTGTCACCGTACGGATCCATCATGTTGGCGATCCTTTGAAGGCGTGCGCGCAACACAGGGTCCATGCCGGCACGATTCAACGGGCCGGCACGGCAGCAGCGGTTAGACAACAAGCACGCAGTCGACGACGGAGCACACGGAGTGCGGAGAGTCGCGGCAACCGGAAGTGACGGTGTTTCGAGCAGCGCGTCGGCGATGACGTATGCCTCGGCGAGAGGGCAAAGCGGCTTTGGGAGAGGATACCAACGGAGGGTAGCGATGGAGAGAGCGAAAGGAGCGATCGCCGCGTTTCGATGATCAAACGCCTATAACTCCGCTATTATGGTACCGTTTCGAAAAATTCTCACGGCTCCGTGTTCGTTGTACACTCGTGCACAACTTCCCCACCAAAACTGAATTTCGACCTCTGGATGGTTTAGTGGCCCTTTAAAAGCAGGATCGCGAGCCTGCCGCTCCTAGCAGACGAAATGTCAGCGATGTCAGCTGGACGTGACGTCACCTTTTTTGTGGCAGCGGGATCAGCTGGGGAGCGGCCCCGACGTGGCCGCGAGGTAGCGCTACCAGCACTACAATTTGGAGGGTTTTCCTCCCGTTTTGAATCGCGTTCGATACCGGATATATTAATCAACATTACTGGTACCTATTCGTCCCTCCGCTGCATTTTGAGTCGAGAATCGTTACTTGGGGGTCGATAGCTACTCGCGGATGCAAAAAAAATCCACATGCGTAAATTTGATGTCAGGGCTCCTTTAAATTAATTTTTGAAGTTTGCGTAAGCGATCGACTCCCTCGCTCTACTGACACCATCAGAGGTGACCCTCGGTGACCCCCCTACTTCCCTCACGTGACCCCGCTGCAACAAGTTATGATGACGTCATAGCCGCCATTTTTCTTATGCCGTGTTAGTTCCAGCAGTCTATACTTCTCGGCGGCTGGTCGCTAGTCCGGGCGGCCGCGGCGCACGCGTTGAAAGTTTTGTGTTTGGCGACACTGCTGTCCCGTTTCCTATTCGAAAGGACTTCTTGATGCGGACCGTGCGGAAGTTCGTCACAGTTCTGTGTGCTGACGTGATCAAGAGCTGCGCTCGCTAGGGTGGTGATAGTTGCACCCGGCGGCTTGTCGTTTTTCGAGCTCTCTCAAACCGAAACTGAAACTGGTCGGTAATGAGGAGCCTGTAATTAAATATCTGTCGGCGCGCTGCGGCAAACGAAGTGCCGTGTTATGACTAACAGGCCCCCATTAACACATTGCAGCAAAAAAAAAAAAACGCGAGGCCATAGTTTTTCTGTCAGTACCCCTTAATGTTCGTCATATGGTCACGACACGCAATACCAAAATTGGTGTATGGGAAACGTGCAGCACCTCCAGGGGGCGCAGCAGCGCACTGCACCTTAAAGTCCCTAGAATAACTAAAGTAGCGCCATACGTGTCAATGTGCAGGATCCTCCTCTCCCCTATGCTTGGTAGTGCAAGCGCCATCTTGTCCGTCCTGTGTACATACCCTCTCCCGCGCGCCGGGAGAGGGTATGCCTGTGAAAGGGTATGCCTTTCGCCGTGCTTTCAGCAGTTTCATGTCGGACACCATAGAGGCGCTGCTGCAGCTTGTGGGAGAGGAGGCAGAGGCGAAGGGGCGCGGTTGGCGCTACTTTAGTTTATCTAGGGACTTTACTGCCCCCTATGCGCCGCCAGCGCCGCGAGTGGCGACTTGCGGCCACTTCAGTGTCAACTGGCGTGCTACGAGTCGTCGTCTCTCCGTCAGCTACGCCCGCGTTGTATGCAAGTGCGTGTGCGCGAAGGTGACATGTTTGATAAAACGGGTAGGCTTCCAGAAAGTTAACCGAGCATGATTCTTTTGGGGCCCAAAACGAAGAGAAAGGACACAAATTTACGGAATCAATCATGTTTCGATGTGACGTAGCACAGACGCGCGACAGTGTTTTGAAAGGGCGATTCGTGCAGCCGGCCGGCGTAAAGCTCGAAGCATAGACCGTCACCATCGATGTTTGTAAACATTATTTCTTGCCATTTTGCCTGATTATTGTTGAGTAAACGATGGCATTTGTGTCTCACATGTGTTAGACAACCCCTTGCTATGCGTGCAAGGCTGCAAGCAATACGTACGGTCGCCGAACTGCACGTGTTGCATTTAGTAATGCGTGGCATTTGCGCGAAGTTTTCTGTGCAGTAGTTCAGCTCTGTTTGTGTCGTTGCTCGGGCTGCAAGAGTCCTTGAGTAAATTTGTCACGTGCCAGCTTTGCACGCGATATCTCAGCTGTCACGTAGCGCAATAGAACGGCGTGGCCCGGCTTCGCTTTCCCCACGCAGTACATGGGGAATAAATTCGGAAATTTCTCGCGGTCTGCGACGCATTTTGCCTGGCATGCGGGACATTTTCCTCAATGTTACTGTTTACGAACTGCGATACGGCGGAAAAACAGCGGCAGCGTACGAGGGAGAATTGCTAGATCTGTCGATTGCTTTTCGCCAACGAATTGTGGACTGCAGACTCGAGATCACGTTTCCATCTGCCCCTCGGTTCCTTCAGCCCGTTAAAAATATCAGTTAACATGCGTGGAGAGTAAATTCACAGCGAACTAGCTACAGGACGTACTTCATAAACGTGACCGCGGGATCAAATCCAGTGTTCCCGCCAGTTTCTGAAGCACAGTCACTGAGGAAAACTGGAAAAACTTTGTTCCAGGTGCCTAGTTCTTATAGTTATCGGCACAGTTTACGACACAGCAATTCATACGCGACATTGCGAAGCACCGCTAACAACCTGACACGGCTGCGCTCATGGGTCGGCTGCTGCACGAAACACGCCAATTCATTTCGTTCACTCCCGCACCGCGG
This sequence comes from Rhipicephalus appendiculatus, assembly GCA_030522465.1. NCBI lineage: Eukaryota > Metazoa > Arthropoda > Arachnida > Ixodida > Ixodidae > Rhipicephalus > Rhipicephalus appendiculatus. The sequence goes on from JALIZH010007716.1 coordinate 8,680, forward strand.
CGCCACCGGCTCAGTGCACGTTCCCCATATGAACCTAGCGAAACGGCCTCGAGAGCGCCATGAGCATGACATGCAAGTCATGTTGCACATGACATGTCATGATTTCCATATTACGGTCATTTATGTTCGTCAGATAGATAGATAGATAGATAGATCCCAGACAACACAAATACAACCTCAGGACGTCCTCAGTATGCCTCCTTGAGGACATTATGACGACCTCAGAATGTCCTCTTATGGTACTAGAATGGCACTAATCCAGTCCTCTTGTCCGTACACATAACAACCTCAGCACGTCCTCAAAACAACACTTCAGGACTTTTTCAGTATGATTTCCGAACAACCATTGTGCGGCCGGTTCGGCACTGTACGCTGTGATATTATTTTGTACTACTACTTACGATTTATTTCTTTTCATGGTATATACATACAAATAAGGAAAATACCTCTGTGAGGTCTCGTGTTTGTATACTGTTTCAAGCAACAGAGACATGACAGTGCTCGACTATGACAGTAAAACAAACAAAGCTTGTTGACTGAAACTCATTTATTTTAACAGTAGTCACAACTGGTTATAAGCACAGCTTTGTGAGGCACTCGAGTCCGAGTATAGTCTGAAAGAAAAAGGCAATATTAAGGCGGTCAACAGAACTTAACCGCCCATGTTTGTAATGTTCCTCGAAAGTTAGACGCAGTGTCCTCGTCTCCTCGTCACCACGTGTATTGTGCCCAATGCACTCATTAGTGTTATAGGCTCCGCTCTGACAGCCTACCAGTGCACTCGACTCGGGCATCGAGTTGACTTTTCCGAGGTCAGATCATGTGTCAGACGCAGACGTCGATTCCTTCCCGCTGGGATTAGGCTGCTTCGAAGCATGTAATTCACCGCGATCGGCTGGTGTTCCTGCTGCTGCTTCGAAGCACAATTCACTGGGGATCTGTCGGTGCCGATACATCCACTGGAGCATCAGTGAGAACGTTGAGCAACCCGTTGCACCCATCAACACGGCAATTGACGTCCCATCGTCGTCTACGATTTACACTCTCACACATATCTCACTTTTAACTATACACACAAACAACAAAAGAGATTGCACACAAACCTTCAATGCAACATCCCATCTTGACAGTCAGTTGGCTTGGAATGGCTTGACTACTTGACTATTCAGAACGGCACCGCATGGTGAATGTTGTCAGCGGCTAGTTTGTTATTAATATGCGCTACAGCGGCGTATATTGACTAATCAATTTAAGGCTGCGACTTCTGAGAACACAATATTTCAAACGAACATTTCGCAATACAAGTTTCGATACCCGATTGATTACGTGTGTTTCATTAAGTGAAACGCGTAATTTGAAAGTTTTCAACTAAAA
>JALIZH010007717.1:0-13481 GCA_030522465.1 Rhipicephalus appendiculatus
TAACTGAGTTTTGAATAAAAAAAGGGCGTAGTACATTGCTTTCTTTAATGATAATGGTATAAGACTACTAATTTTATATATAGGGCCTGCTACTTCACTAAGGTCACTGCTGAGCTTATTAATGTGATTGTCCCAAGAGTGGTTTTCTTGAAACCAATCACCCAAAAACTTTTGCGTTGCTACTTGTTCTATTTGCGTTCCTTTAAATAAAACAGTAATATTTAGAGGCATTGGTTTATTTATCGGTTTAAATATTATATACTTAGTTTTGGTAACATTTAATTGAAGTTTCTTTAAGTGCAGCCACTCAGACAATAAATCTAAATAAACGTTCATTTCTTTTCAATCTGTTTTATGGATGTACTTGAAAAGAAAAGATTAGTGTCATCCGCATACATGACTATGTTCGGTTTTGGTGAAATGCTTGGGAGGTCATTAATGTATATGTCAAATAATACCGGGCCAAGTACAGATCCCTGCGATACGCCATTCTGTATTTTAAGATGTGCAGAGGTCGCATGATTGAGTAAAAACGTACTGAAAACAATCCGTTAAATAACTTCGCATAAGATCTAATGTTGTACCACGTATCCCATAGTTATAAAGTTTACATAGTAGTATTTCGTAATTTACACTGTCGAATGCTTTACGCAGGTCCAGGAATAAACCGACCATGCATAAACGATTTTCAATGTTCTGAAGTATTTTATATTTTACTTGGAGGAGTGCGTCCTCACATGATTTATTTTTTTGGAACCCATACTGCGATGTGCTAATTAGAGCGTACTTATTTAAAAAACCCTTCCAGTCGTGAGTTTATAACAGCCTCAAAAAGTTTTGAAAAAGAGCGGTATTATTGATATCCGCCGCAAATTGTTCACAGAATGGTCTGAACCCCCTTTGTTAATTGGGGAGACTCGGGCTATTTTAAGTTTACTTGGGAAAATTCCGCACTCGAAATTCTATTGATAATGTGGGCTAGGACTGTAGATATGATATCAGATACATTTATGAGTAATGAATCGACTGGCTCTGTTCTGCATGGATTCTAACTTGTCAGTGAGGTATTGTTGATATTGTCACGTGGTCGGGACGTCGACGAAGGCAGCAGGCTACGTGTCCAGGATGAAACTGTTTATTAGGCCGAACTTGTGGCCGGTAAACGGAAAGTAAGATTACAGCAATACACGCTGGCACTGATAGCGGCGAACAGAGCGTCGGCCGTCGATCAACTGACAAGCGGTGAAGCGCGTCGCCATTTATACGCGTGTCATCGAATATTCCAGCCTTATCACTGGTTGTCGCGAAAGCTCTGCAATAATCTCGCATGTTTGCGTCTTGCGCGCAATCTTAACACAACGATCTACAATAATCGTGAAGCTTCTAGAACAATGAAGCGCGGTTTACGCTGAGCATGCGGACAGTCTTTGTGGGCGAAAACCGAGAACAGAAACAAAAAAGAAAGGCGCGTGGCAATGCCCCTCTCTGAAAAAGCATCGTCCCGATGCTTCAAAAGAACAAGGGGGGGGGGGGGGGGGGGGGAATACATGCAACAATAAATCATAACAATAAAGAAAGAAAGTACAATAATCAAGCAATAAGTGCAGTCCTCAGGTTTCGCTAACGCGCGTAATACGGCTTGAGGCGCACGACATGGACGACTTCAGGTCGCGCGCTGCGATGTTGAGAGTTCGTAATGCCGTCCGAGACGACCTCGTAGTCCAGAGCACCGAGACGTCGAAGCACATTGTATGGCCCGAAGTATCGCCGAAGAAGTTTTTCACTAAGTCCACGTCGGCGTATCGGCGTCCACACCCAAACGCGGTCGCCGGGCTGGTATTCCACAAAGCGTCGTCGAAGATTGTAGCGGCAGCTGTTAGTCGTCTCCCGATTCTTGATCCGTAGGCGGGCGAGCTGTCGTGCTTTTTCGGCGCGCTGTAGGTAGGCGGTACGTCAGTGTTTTCCTCGTCGGTCAGGTTGGGTAACCTGGCGTCGAGCGTCGTTACCGGGCTCCGTCCGTATACCAACTTGTAAGGCGCCATCTGCGTCGTTTCTTGTACGGCCGTGTTGTACGCGAAGGTAACGTACGGAAGGATGGCGTCCCATGTCTTGTGTTCGACGTCGACGTACATGGCCACCATCTCGGCGATGGTCTTATTTAGGCGCTCGGTCAGGCCGTTGGTCTGTGGGTGGTACGCGGTGGTCCGGCGGTGGCTTGTGTGGCTGTATCCCAAAATCGCCTGAGTTAGGTCAGCCGTAAACGCCGTACCTCTGTCGGTGATGAGAACCTCTGGGGCGCCGTGTCGAAGGACGATATTCTCAACGAAGAACTTGGCTGCCTTGGCGGCACTGCCTTTAGGCAGGGCCTTTGTTTCGGCCTAGCGGGTGAGGTAGTCGGTAGCCACGACGATCCATTTATTTCCGCAAGTCGACGTTTGGAACGGCTTCAGGGGGTCCATGCCGATCTGCTGGAACGGTCGCCGAGGAGGCTCAATCGGCTGAAGGAAGCCTGCTGGTCTTGTGGGCGGTGTCTTCTGTCGCTGACAGTCTCGGCACGTCCTTACGTAGCGGGCGACGTCGGCGGCAAGGCGCGGCCAGTAGTACTTTTCCTGTACTCTTGCGAGCGTGCGGGAAAGTCCGAGGTGTCCAGCCGTCGGGTCGTGGTGTAGTGCCTGGAGGACTTCTGGACACATTACTGAAGGCCCTACGAGAAGGTAGTCGGCTCGAAGTGGCGAGAAATTCTTCTTTATGAGAACGCTGTTTCGCAAGAGGAACGATGCGAGTCCTCGCTTGAATGCCTTCGGAACAATGGCTGTCTTGCCTTCGAGGTACTCCATAAGTGCTCCTGAGTTCCGGGTCGGCTCGCTGTCGTTCGGCGAAGTCGTCGGTACTTATGGTTCCCAACAAGAAGTCATCCTCGTGGTTGTCCTGCGGCGGCGGGTCGATAGGGGCGCGAGACAAGCAGTCGGCGTCAGAATGTTTTCGGCCCGACTTGTAAACGACGGTGATGTCGAATTCTTGAAGCCTTAGACTCCATCTTGCGAGACGACCTCAAGGGTCCTTCAAGTTAGCTTGCCAACACAAGGCGTGGTGGTCGCTCACAACTTTGAAGGGCCTGCCATAGAGGTAGGCGCGAAACTTTGACCCAGCTCAGATGATGGCGAGGCACTCTTTTTCTGTTGTGGAATAGTTGCCGTCTGCCTTGGATAGCGACTGGCTAGCATAACGGATGACCCTTTCGAGTCCGTCCGTCCGTCCTCTGCACAAGGACGGCGCCAAGTCCCACGCTGCTTGCATCGGTGTGAACTTCTGTTTCGGCGTGTTCGTCGAAATGCGGAAGTAATGGAGGCGTTTGTAGGCGTCGTTTTAGTTCTTGAAATACTTCCTCCTGCGGCATTTCCCACTTGAACTCGACGTCCGTCGTGGTAAGGTTAGTGAGTGGCTCGGCGAGCGGGCAAAGTTTTTGACGAACCGCCTGTAGGAGGCGCACAGGCTGAGAAATCGACGGGCGAAACTTTGACGCAGCCCAGATGATGGCGAAGCATCCCTTTTCTGTTGTGGAATAGTTGCGAGCAATCGAAGGGCGAAACTTTGACGCCGCCCAGATGATGGCGAGGCACTCCTCGCCATCATCAGAGGGCGTCGTAGCAGGATCTATTGGGTGTTTTTCGTGGGCTCCGAAATGACAGCGACAGATAAGTTTTTTCTACATGATTTGAGCTTGTTTTTATTAGTTATATGAGTACATAAGCCACTACATTGAAGCTTAATTGGGGTTACAACTTTGTACGGTTTCTTGGGTGACAGTCGCCTGGCTTTTGTTTTTTTGTTCGGCCACCACGTGGCTGAAGGGTACACAAGTGCTTTGAAGCATACTTGCGGAGTTTTGTGGTACCTTTTGGCTTTGAGTGTATGTAATCCGAAGTGTGAACGATCTAGCCATGGTCAAAAAGACCGTAAAGTGTTCAGGGTGCGGAATGGGATGGAAAATAGACGTTTGTGCGGATGACAAGGCAGAACAGGCTGACGCCAAGTGTAAGCAATGTGAGTTAGAGGCGAAAATGGAAATGATGATGGCTGCCCAGAATGAGCTCATGGTAAGAATCGCCGAGCTGGAGAATTCGTTGGCGACAGAGCGAGAAAAAACGATGGCTATGGGAGAAAGGCTTAAGTCAGCTGAGGAAGGGTTAGCGAAGGCAGTCATGGTGAACAAGGAAGTAAGCGACGGCGGGAACAGGGGGGCATCGACCCCCATAGTGGGAGACTACTCGAAGGGGGAAACAGGTTTGGAAAAGACAGGTGCAAGGGTCACAGGACCCAGTTTCCGCGAAGTAGTTTTGGGGATGGGAGGGAACAAAACAGCAGCCATTGCAGGAGCTAGAAACCGAGGCAGTGGCCAGGTGCAGGACAGTCCAGAAGAAAAGTCGGAGCACGTGATATTGGCCGGAGAATCGAATTAGCTAAATGCGCAGAAGCACTCAAGAAAAGGGTGAAAGGCGACAAACGAGTTTTAATAGGGACGTTCCCGGGACATGGGCTGGGATCAGTGATGAGACAAGCAAGCGCAAAACTTGCAGCTAAAGCTAATGGACGTAACCTCGTGGTAATTGCGGGAGGTCTAAACGACGTCTTCAATGACGAATCAGCCGAACTAGCGACCACATTGGCGAAAGGGGTCGATGACATGCGCGCCATTTCCCCTCAGGTGCAGATAGTGGTATGCAGAATACCGGAGGTACCGGTGCGTGACGGCAACTTGCAAAGAGCGGTTGTCGACGCAAACAAAGAGATATGGCAGATGAGTCGAGAGAAAGGCATCGAGGTAGTGGAAATAAACAGAGAGGTGCACAGGTGGGGTGGTTTTCGAAGAGACGCAATACACTTCGATGGGAGGCTTGGTCATGAGGTGGGTTGGCGACTTGCAGGACGCGCAGTAGCTTTTTTGGGGGGCACGCAGCCCTTCGGTGTCCAGGGTAGCGTGTAATGAGGACAACAACCAGGGGGACTCATTGACAGGTAGTATAGCGAAAATCAGAGAAAAGGTAAAAGAAGGGAGAAGGCGCGTGTCGCAATTGGTTACATTAACATGCAGGGTGGCAGAAAAAAAGGCAAAATGGTTCGAGATTGAAGGACAGTAAAACAAGGAACAGATAGGTGTTTATGCGGTTACAGAAACGCTCCTTAGAGAGTTGGAAGAGTCACCACATATTGACAATTATATTTGGGAAGGATGCAACAGGATCATATCAGAAAGGAGAGGTGGGGGGTGTTGGAATGCTAATTCATAGCAGAGCAAAATGGGATAGATTGAAGCAAACGTGTTCAGAGCACCTATGGGTTTCGGGCACAGTAGGTGGAAAGAAAACGTGGATAGGTGTAGCTTACTTGTGGACGGAGAATAACTGCAGACAAAAGAATCTGGAGATGGTGAAATGCATAAGCACCGATATTAAAGAATTTGGTCATGATGCCGAAATAATCCTTCTAGAGGACATGAATCCTCACATACATGACCTTGACGGATATTCAGACTCCAATGGCAAGTTATTGCTAGATCTCTGCGAGCAACATAGTCTTGAAATAGTTCACGCGGGGCCTAAGTGTAAGGGACAGATCACGTGGGAAGTCGGAAACAGGCAATCGAGCACTGATTATTGTCTCATGACAGAAGGAATCTATGACAAACTTAGAGAGTTGAGAATAGGCGAGGAAGGCATTAACAGCTTGGGTAGTGATCATAAACGCATAACATTAAAAATGGGATATAAAACTGAAAATAAGAACCTAGAATCAAACTTTGGCAGCTCGTATTTAAATGAGAAAGAAATAACAAATATAGCCGCAAGAGTCGAGGAAGAAGTAGACAAACTGCCAGGCAAAGACTGGAAGTATAGTGAGCTGCTACATATAATCACGAAAGAAATAGAAAAAAGAGAAGAAAACTGTTTTTTGGAAAGGAAAGAGAAAGCCAAAATGTTGGTGGAACAAAGAAATCCGGGATGCGATCCAGAGGCCACGTGAGGCATCAAGGCAGCACAGACAGGCAAAAAAGGAGAAGCGGCCACAGGATGAAGTCAACCAAGTATGCGAAATATATTTAGAGCAAAAATCCATTGTGGAGAAATTAGTCGAGGCAAAATTAAAGGCGAAAGTGAACGCTGGATGACAGAGATTCGCGAAAAGAAGGCCGCGCCTAGTATATTTTGGAGCCACCTAAAAGCGCTAGATAGGAAGTCTGTCACAATGCAACATTTGGTAGATGAAGGAGGAAATCCATTGAAAGGGTATGAAGTGCCAGGTTACACCCGAAAGGTAACAGCCGATTCGTTTAAAAAGGTCGCCCAGGGGATTCCCCCGGTGAGTAAAATATGCAGAAGAGTACAACCGAGGAAGATGTAGTGCTTGAGAATTTTGATTGGAAGAAGGTCTAAGGAAAAATTCCTAAGCGCACTACTCCGGGCTTAGATGGGGTTCCCGTCAGCCTCATTAACGAACTAGGACATAGCACTAAAGAAGCACCGCTGAAAGCCGTAGAAAAGTGCTTACAGGAGAGGGAAATACCATACAGTTGGCGAAAAAGTAGAATGAACTTAATCTATAAAGGCAGGGGAGAAAAAGGATAACATTCGCTCCTATAGACCGCTAACCATTACATCGGTGCTATACAGGTTGGCGATGCAGGCAGTAAAATTAAAAATAGAAACGCGGGTAGAGCAAAATGATATTTTGGGAGAACTTCAGAATGGATTCCGAATCGACAGGCGGTTAGACAATAACCTGTTTGTTCTTACTCAGTGTATAGAAATATCAAAAAATAGAAAACAGGCCCTTATACGTAGCTTATCTAGACATCAACGGGGCATATGACAACGTTAATGAGGAAATTTTGTGGGATATATTGAAGGAAGTGGGCATAGGTGACGACTGTATACAGCTTTTGAGGGAAATATACTGAGAAAATATAGTTTGTATAGAATGGGAAGGAATAAGTAGCAAGGACAGCGTTGAAATTAGCAAGGGGCTGAGACAGGGATGTCCTTTGTCCCCGCTGTTATTCATGTTGTACATGGTGAGGATGGAAAAAGCGCTAGAAGGTAGCAACATTGCTTTTAATCTGTCACACAAACAGGCCGGCGCGATGGTTGAGCGGAAGCTTCCATGTCTATTTTATGCTGACGATATTGTCTTATTTGCAGACAGTCAAGATGATATAAAGCGGCTGGCAGGTATATGCGGAAGGGAAGGCGAGGCTCTAGGACTAGGATTTAGTGCAACAAAATGTGGATTGATGGTATTCAATGATCACGAAGACCATGCGGTCTTAATACAGAGCCAAGAAATACCGAGGGTAAGCGAGTACAAGTACCTCGGAGTGTGGGTAAATGAGGGGGGATAGATATATGGAGGTACAAGAGAAAGCATCGGTAACAAAGGGAAAGAGGAATGCTGCAATCATGAAGCACAGACCGTTATGGGGATACAATAGGTACGAGGTGCTTCGAGGGCTGTGGAAGGGTGTGATGGTTCCGGGGCTTACATTTGGGAACTCAGTGGTGTGCATGAAGTCAGAGGTGCAATCAGGAATGGATGTAAATCAAAGGACTGTGGGACGCCTCGCGTTGGGCGCTCACGGGAAGACGACAAATGAGGCTGTAAAGGGTGACATGGGATGGACAGGTTTTCAAGTGAGGGAAGCTCAGAGCAAAATTAGATTGGAAGAGACGCTGAGGAAAATGAAGGAGAGTAGATGGGCAGGGAAAGTTTTCAGGTATTTGTATAGAAAAAGCGTCGACACGCAATGGAGAAAAAGAACTAGGAGGCTCACCAGTAAATATACGGCTAGCAGTGTGGGCGACATGGCCAAAGGAGCATTAAGCGAACAATCAGAGAGGCGGAGAGGACTTATTGGATGACAGCGATGGAAAAGAAGCCGACTCTCAGTGACTACCGAAAGGGGAAAAAACGAAATAAGGAGGCAGAGGTTTTATGATAATTCAAGGGGAAGCGCTTTACTGTTTGAAGCAAGGTCGGGTTGCCCTAGAACGCGTAGCTATAAAGCGAGATTCTGTAACGAAGAAGAACAATGTGGATGCTGTGGGGGAACTAAGGAAGCGATGGAGCATGTACTGATTGAATGTGGCGATATCCACCCAGATATACGTGTGGGCACGAGTCTACATGAAGCCTTGGGTTTTAGGGACAACAATGGAAAGCTGAACACGTCCGCGATAGAAATAAGTAAGACACAGAGTATTGGTGGCAGGAAAGTAGAGATAAAGGACAAAAATGAAGAATGGGGAAAAAATAAGGTCATTCTGCCTTAAGAGGCAGAGAGATGGACCGTGAATTTATATTTTTCTTTGCTATAATAACAGAGATTTTATCAATGTAGATAAAGCATTAGGCCAACATAAAAAGAAAGTTGTTTTCGAGCCTGGTGGCAGACATGTCACCGCCTCGTTATAAAGGGGACGCTCATAGCATCCATCCATCCATCCATCCGACGCACGGCCTTCTTGTCGGCAGGTGGCGCGAACGTAGCGATGGCGACTGTCTTCTGAGGGTCGGGGCCTACTCCGGACTTGCTTATCACGTGGCCCAAGAACAAGAGTTCCTCGTAGGCGAAGCGGCACTTTTAGGGCTTCAGGGTAAGCCCGGAGGTCTTTTTGCTTGGAGTACAGTTTCAAGGCGCCGCAGATGTTCATCGAAGTTCGAGGAAAACACAATGACGTCGTCCAAGTACACAAGGGAAGTCTGCCACTTCAAGCCAGCCAGCACGGTATCCATAACGCGTTGGAAGGTCGCGGGGGCCGAGCAAAGACTAAAAGGCATTACCTTGAACTCTAACAGGCCGACTGGAGTTATGAAAGCAATTTTTTCGCGATCTCTCTCGTCGACTTCGATTTGCCAGTAGCCTGTCTCAAGGTCCATCGACGAAAAGTACCTCGCGTTGTGGAGTCGATCCAGGACGTCGTCTATCCGCGGGAGGGGTACAGGTCCTTCTTCTTGATCTTGTTCAGGCGACGATAGTCGACACAGAAACGTAGCGTCCCGTCCTTCTTTTTCGCCAACACCACGGAAGACGCCCAGGGACTCTTGGACGGCTGGATTTTGTCGTCGCGTAGAATTTTGTCGACTTGCTTCTTTACGGCTTCGCGTTCTCGCGTCGAAATTCGATACGGACTCTGACGGACTGGTCGGGCACTTTCTTCGGTTATGATACGATGTTTGGCGACTGGGGTCTGTCGAATTCTTGACGACGATGAGAAGAAGCATTCCTTGAATTGCAGGAGCAGACTTTTGAGCTGGTCTTGCTTCTGCTTTGGGAGCCTCGGGTTGACGTCGAAATCTGTTTTGGGACCTCGATTCGTCGAAGGATGTTCGGCAGGATCGGAGAGGGCGAAAGCATTGCTGGTGTCCACGGATTTTTCGATGTAGGGGACCTTCGCACCAATGTTGAGGTGCCTATATTCGTGGCTGAAGTTTGTCAGCAGTACCTTTGCTTTGCCGTCGCGCAACTCGGCGATGCCTCTTGCGACGCAAATCTGACGGTTCACAAGCGGATGCTGATCGCCCTCGACGACGCCTTCAAGGTTAGCCGGTATGCCGTTGCCGACGGAAATGACGACGCTGGAGAGAGGCGGAACGGTTACCTGCTCTTCTATTACATTCAAGGCGTGATTCTCCGGCGTCGTGTGGGTAAAGTCAGTGCTATCGACTCAGACCTCAGGTCGATGACGGCGCCTTGTTGACTTAGGAAGTCCATCCCCAGTCCATCCCCAGTATATGTCACGTAGTCTTTCACCCCGCTGTGGACGCGGCGCTTCGATGTCGACACGCAGTCCCATCTGGCGGTATTGGCAGTGGCGGTAGGTGGTAGCACAGTGGGCGGTGGTCATGGGCGCGCCAAACGTCGGTCTTCCTCGGAGCGTAGCGCTGGCCGGCGGGTGGACGGTATGGCGTCGGTGGTGGTGGCGGCGGTGTCTGGCGTTGGAAATGGGCGGTGTGACCTCTTGACATGGGCGTGGAGCAGGAGCGTAGTGTCGGGCTGCAGCTGCGTAGCTCTTGGCTTCCGGGTGGGGCCGTGGCGGTTCAGGGGGTGCCCATCGACTGCTGGATTTCTTCTCGAACCATGGTTGCGATGGAGTCCACCTGCGGCTGTGGTAAGGGCAACAGCTTGCGCAATTCCTCCCGCACGATCGTTCGGATCGTTTCGCGCAGGTCGTCGGAGCCGAGAGCATAAACAGGTGGGCTGTCTTGACTCGTTGGGCGATTGTACTGGCGGGTTCGCATTGCCAGCGTCTTCTCGATCGCTGTTGCTTCCGACAGGAATTTCTGGACGGTCGTCGGTGGGTTCCGCATCAGCCCAGCGAATAGTTCTTGCTTGACCCCTCGCATGAGTAAACGGACCTTCTTCTGCTCGGGCATGTCGGGGTCAGCGTGCGACAACAGCCGCTTCATTTCTTCCACGAGGATGGTCACATTTTCGTTCGGGAGTTGCACCCACGTCTCCAGCAATGGCGCGGCCCTTTCCTTTTGGGCGATGCTCCTGAACGTGTCCAGGAATGTGCCGCGGAAGAGATCCCAGGTTTGAAGCGCAGAGTCCCGATTCTCGAACCAGGTCCTCGCCGCGTCTTCCAGGTAGAAGTAGACCCGGCGCAGCTTCTCGTCGGAGGTCCCAGTGATTGAACGTGGCGACCCGCTCGTATTCCTCCAGCCAGCTTTCTGGATCCTCGCATGGTGAACCGCGGAAAGTCGGCGGCTCTCGGGGTTGGTGCATGACGACCGTTATACGCGTGTCATCGAATATTCCAGACTTATCACTGGTTGTCGCGAAAGCTATGGCATAATCTGGCGTGTTCGCGTCTTGCGCGCAATCTTAGCACAACGATCTACAATAATCGTGAAGCTTCTAGAACAATGAAGCGCGGTTTGCGCTGAGCATGCGGACAGTCTTTGTGGGTGAAAACCGAGTACAGAAAAATAAGAAAGGCGCGTGGCAATATGGTGACCAAATGGAGGAGGCATACTCGAGTTGAGGACGGATTAAAGCAAGAAAAGCGAGTTTACGTATATCGGAGGGTGAATTGTATAGGTTGCGCCGTAGAATACCTAATGATCTTGATGCGTTAGCACATATGGAAGTGATATTTGTGGACCAGGAAAGAGTAGGGGTTAAGTTTATGCCTAGGTACTTGTAATGCTCAGCGCGTTCTACAATGCTATTATCAATTTTATATTGTCCGTTAAAGTTATGATGTTTTCGACTAAAGGTGATTAGTTTGCATTTGGAAACGTTTAATGTCATCTGCCAAGTTTCGCACGTTGTGGCTGAAGGCGGCATGAGCTCTAGACTATTCGGGTCCTACGCGCGGTCTCAAGAGAATGATCCCGAGTTATCGCGACACTCCTCTAACAGTGCTGCGCGGCCTGCGCTGAGCGTTGCTTACAGGCTTTGCGGGTGAAACCCGAGTGCACAAAAATAAAGTACGCTTGGCAATATAACCTGAAAGGGGCGACAAGGATTACACACATTGTTTGTAGTACTGAAAGTTGCTGCTGTAAACATACTTGACAACGCACAAATACAATGGACACGAGCATATGCTGGTTGAGCAACCATCAGTTAAATGTTCAATGTAGAATGCGGCCGAGTACTCAGTAATGCAGTACTCGCAACAACAAGGGTGACCAGAACCAAAGGACATACTCGCTGTATTCGTCATTGAGAGATACTATTAACCTGATGCCAAAAACTAGGCCTAAAAGATATAGATACGAAATATTGCATTAAAAGCAGCGCATCACCATGCCCTATGGAGACGGGCTTTGGCCCATGCCACCGAGAGTTCAGAATTGGGTGAAGTGCTTGACCGAATACGAGGACACGAGACCCTAGACAATGAGGTAATCTTACATTGATAGGTCTTCAAGGAATTCTGACTGGTGTTACAAACCACCCTAATCATAAGAGGCACCCCCGGCATGATTAACTCAGGGCAGATCTTCGGCCTCTATTCTCTACCTTGCTTTACAGGCATCGCCTGTCTTGATAACTTTCATCGTGGCCATTTTATTTTTTTTTTCGAATAAGTGAAAATTTTACTGGCTTCAAGGATAAACCATGTGTGACGTAACCATAGTTCGTTTTATGTTGCTGGTTGGAGTGCACAGCCGGATTTCAGGGTCTGCTTTTAGAGGTCCTGCTGTGACACCGTAGTTGGGGGCAGGCGTAACGGTATAAAAAGTGTCAAGCTTATGCAAACGCTTGTTGCGGGAGTTGACTAAACATTCAAGTTTTTTTTTTGTCAAAGAGGGCCAGTTAGTGACACTTTGGGCTTGTTCGTCAGATTTGGGCGCTTCTACAGTGTATTCAAACACCATTAGGGTCGTCAGAATAGTGTCGAAGTTCTTTGTGACTACAGAAAAAATACGCCGAGAGCGGACCTCGTTGAGATGCCACATGTTCCATCGATATCATTGGGGGCCGCGTTAATTCGGGAATAAACTGTACTGTTGCGCGCTCACACTTATAACATTCTAGAATAATTGGACGGTCGCCAGACATTCGGCAACGGCTTATGCAATACTGTTGTTATACGTGTAACGGACCGGTTCTCCAAAGATAGAGGAAGCCCGAATGATAATGTGCTGGTTTTACGCGAAAAGCAATTACTGTTTTATTATGATAAGACCGAGTACACCATCGGCGTGCGTTTTAGATGCGAATCAGGTCTTTGACTCACGTGTGTAACGCCGTACGTTACGTGCGTCCGTACGAATGCGCCGCAACGCGTTCCCCTCGCCGTAAGTGTTGGAGCGTTGCCAAGTAGGTCACGCCACAGCTGCGCGTTGACGTCACGCTCCCCCTCGCACGCTTCCTTCGCAGGTGCGCGCTGACGTCACTCTCTCCCTCACCCTCAGCATGCTCGCGGCAGCGCCGCAGCTGCCGACTGCTCCGCCCGCTCGCAACACCTCTGACCCGCCTCCCGTGTCTTTGCGTTTCAAACAAACGTTTACTCAAGTAAACGCTACACCGAGTTTCGCTTCAAACTGTTCTTCCAGAACCCGCGTCGACGCGCGTTTCAACCGGGTCAACGCCGTGCGCACCCCTGCTGCTTCGCATCCCATCAGGGTTCCCTTCGGGGAGATGGTCCAAGTTTTTCTTATTTATGTTTCCTTTCGAATACCTAATTGTTCTTGGTAAAAGGGATAAAAGTTTCAGTCGGTCAAAGGAAAGGTAGTGTAATTTTCTTTTGTTGGGCAGAATATTATTGAGAACTAACAGAGTTCTGTTAGTTCTCACAGCATCATTCGGTCAAAGTATCACCCAATTTCTCGTTTTTCGAGCTGAGGGTTTTTTTAGGAGATATGCAGGTGACGTCTACCAATTGCATTTATTAGAGAATATTGTAACGAATTTCTTTCTTTTTGTAATACTGTAGTATTTCTTTCTGTGTGTGAATTCGAAAGTGCGGCAT
>JALIZH010007722.1:0-34627 GCA_030522465.1 Rhipicephalus appendiculatus
GGGGCGGATCAGTACAATCTGCTAAGAAGAATAAGAAACAAAAGGAGAAGATTATTTTAGCCTTCGAGTCGTATTTTGGGGAATGTTTAAGGAATGGTCTTTATTCTTAATATTGCGTTAATTTGTTGCTTCACGCGTAACATTTCTGAGAGAACCTGCTGGTCGGGTAAATCCGCGTGATTCGAACGCATCTAGCATGCACTGAATGAACAACGAAATACGCAACGCTTTCAGCATCATGCTATGCTGACGTTTCTACAGTGCACCATTCATAAGCTGTTTCAAAACGGTGACGACAATTCACGCAAAAGCTAACTGTGACACGCCAACGGAGAGATGTCACGAAGACGAAGGCGATGGTGAATATTTGTCAAGAGAACAATTGTGAGGGTTGTCGCACGCAGATAGAAGTACAAGGGGTACACTATTATAGAGATATTTGCCCGTTTTGATTAACGCCTCTGACCAAATAAAAATTGGCGCATGTATGGTCTATGTGTGAACGGACTTTCACACCCTGCGCAACGTGATGCATAGGGCAATTGTTTGGCAAATGTGTGTAAGAACTGTTTGGCATTGACACGAAGAAAACACGCTTGCGGTTGTGGAATAAACGTTGTAACATCTGGCTGTTGCACAGGAAGGCAGAGGCTCAATTTTAGCTTCTAAAGAGCACCAATAAAGCAATTAGCATTGTAGCAGTGCCTTACTGACATCGCCGTATATTTGTATATATATCAAACGTCTCTCGCGCATTTTTCAACATGAAAAAAAGGTATATATGTATCGGCTGCTGGGTGGTATACAGCCAAAAGCTAACTATACCATGTCTGCATACTGCTTCCTTCGACAGTATAGGCAGGGGGGCTGGTAGTCGAACTCCCGCTTATTCGTATTCAGCAGCGGTATGGCCACGTCAACTGATCCACCACCGTATGTGTACCAGGTCTGTTGTTTTTTTTTTTTGTCTTTTAACACAAAAGTGTTTTATACCAGGGTTCACCAAGGCTTCAATGACGTATTTGCGTCACGGAAATGACGTCGAAAAAAATCACGCCATATCCACAAAGTGAATGATGTTGGAGGAGCTTGCTCGGAGATGATCGGGTAACCCGCGAATCCTCCGTACACATCTCCTACCATCATATATAGACGTGACAACGTTGTTATATACACATTACATGCGGCGCTCGGGCCGCGAGCCCCAGCTGCTGTTCGTTGCGAGCCCGCCGCGCTGCTGTGCGGTGTTCATGCGGCCCAGCGGTAACGAAGTTTTCACTGCCTGAGCTCCCGGCGAAGAGAAAATTACACCATCTCCCGCAAAGGGAACCATGTGTAGATGCGAAGCAGCGGGCGCTAACGCTTACACTGGCGGCGGCGTTGACGCTGGCGCTCATCGCAGCGTTGCGCAGGAGAGAAACCTGGGGAGGCGCAAAGCACGCAGTGATGGACCGGTGTTTCCTACTGGAACATGCGAATCGCTGCTAATGGGCAATGAGAGACAGAAGACTCCGTCTGGACACAGAGACCCGCAGTCCGCTTTTAGTTAACGCGCACGCTGCGAATTTTTATTGTTCGACAACGCACAGGAGAAATCTCCCACCGGCACCACCTTGGGGGTCAAGATCCAGTTCCATATATACGGGGTGGCCAGTGAACGGTTGTGCAGCGCGAGCAGTCGGTTTTTTCAATCAAGAAACTTGCTAGCAGACGCTGCATGTGTCGGCGTCGAGAGAGGGGGGAGCGTAGGAGAGGAGAGGGGGGGGACGCACATGCGCAGTGAGCGGAGAAGTGTACACGCCACCGCCATCGCCGCCGGACAAGGCGCGAGCTTAAGAAGCTTGCCGAACAAGCTCCTAAAAAATGCACATGATCATACAGCAAAAAAAAAAACAGAAAAAAAAAACCCCGCCATCGGAAGTCGAACCCACGGCTTCTTGGTCCGCGACAACAAATCTACTGCGCCACGGTCACACACTCCAGTGGAGTTACAAACGCGTCTTTTATATCTACCATTTTCCTCTCACAGTGCTCTTGTTCGGCGGGGTGTTGTCGGCGTCTGGTAGCGGTAACGTGAAGTAATGCATCGTGATCGTGGCCTCCGTGATTTACTCCTGCAACACGTCGTTGCTATGGGTCCGCCCCATTCGGCGCCTTTCTAATACGAGAAGTGCAATTTTGTTAGCGCCTTAAGTGGCGACGCTTGCCCCTATAAAAATCGCGGTAAGGCTAGAGTGGAGATAGGACACGCGTTGCGTTTCCCTCTAGTGTGGCGGTGGTGTTGAATAGCTCTTTAACAGGCCGCGGGATGGCGGCCTTACCCCAACTTCTGCGTCCAGTCAGGGACGCTCTTCTGGCTGTCACACCAATTTCTCTGATTACGCTCTCAGCGTTAACTACCACAGCTACCACAAATGTTTGTTTAATCATTGATCATGGACGTTATTTGTCGGGATGGAGATGTGCCGCTAAGCGTCAACATGCGTGCATCCGCCTTAAACGGTACTATAGTCGCCAAACACCAATAGACATTGTGGACAATCACTGGCGTCCGTTCTAGCTCACCTGGACAATGGACAAATATCTGTGCAATCTATTCTTGCATGTAGTCGACAGAGGACATCGCAGCTGAAGGCGACCAAGGAACTACTGCGGTTTCTGAGAAAAACGGACTTGGACAAACGACTGTGACAGTGATGTCGTGTACCACGCCTGAGTGATGGATTGTGACCGACTGCGTGTTTTTGTGCGTGTGTTGTGTTAAGTGCTATCTTTCTTTCTCCTTCCACTCTTTCCTCTCCCTCTTTCAATTTCCCCATCCCTTTCCCACAAGTAGGGTAGCAAACCGGTCATCCTGGACTGGTTAACCTCCCTGCCTTTCCTCTCTACCATTTCTTCTCTCTCTCTTATATCAATGTACAGTAAGCATTCAAATACTTCTGTAAGGACACGTTTTACTTTCGTGTTATGCGGATTCCTATGAAGGAGGGATCAACCATGGTTCCTTTCTTTCTTTTTTTTTTTGTTTTGTTTTACAGAGAAGCTTTATATGGCCCACCTCCTTGATTTCTTCGTGTCGCTCTTCGCATATTAAAACACCTAATGTTCTCTAGGAAGCAGTGGAAGAAAAAACTTTATTGCATTAGTTCTTCCACCATTTCCTAGAGGCCACCAATGGCTTTATGACTTGAAATGTCGTCAAATGAATGTTTCCAATGTCTATCTGAAGCATTAAACCGATAAAACCCTGGTGCCAGGGAGCGGTGGAAGAACTAATACATTAAAGTAGAGAACAGCCAGTGCATGGTTGGCCACGAGAGTCCAATTGGGGCGCTGCGATGATAAGGTCGTGCGTAACAAGCATGGGGTGGCTGCGCGTTTGTGATGACGGCCGAGGAGCAGCGTACTTGTGAAAAACGGCGACGAGAGCGGATGCGGGAGTGCGCCGTTCAGTTCCGTTGGTCACCCACATTCAGGGTGGGAATGGTGGGAATTTTTCGGAAGTAGCGTCATGAATTAACTCTTGTAAACCTCTTATCTGCGTTGCAGTCCACAGGGCGCTGCGACAGCCATGTTTGAGGCGCCCAGACGCGCGCAAATCCAAGACGCTTTCACGGGTACGACATATATCGCCGGCCCTCCTCGATACGATAATAGCCCCAATGCCGCAAGGTGTCACGAGGATGACCCGGCCAACCCTTTCTCGTTGCGCGCTCTCCAGTTCGATCTCAGTTGTGCCTCTTGAACACACAGCGCGATTTCCAGGGAGCAGCGGCCGAAGAACGGCGAAGTAGAGAGAGAGAGATAAGAGGCAGCGGGCGATCACAAGAGTTGGCGGCACTCAAACTGCTCGAACCAAACACGTTGTGCCCTGAGCATCGTGTCAGCCGTCGTCATATCAACAAATCATAAGCGCAGCAATATGGCACAATGACGCTGAGAGCGTGGACCTTGACCAAGACGCATGCAGATTTGCTCAACACGGAGCCTTTTCTGCAGATTGAAGCGGCCACGAAAGTATACGTGCTGTCGCTGACGTGGCATATGTCGCTGAGCGTTGCTTGCCTTGTTGGTTGATTGATTGACTCGTTGATTGTTATCTCCTTGTGGCGCAGGGGCAATATTATCAGTGGACCCCGCTGCTGTGCATATGGATCGAGCCAACTCATTTTATTTAACCGCGTGCAACAAATGAAACAAGGTATCAGCCCGTGGACACGTTGTAGTAGTATAGTGGTTCTATCACCTTTTTTTTTACTTTCATTTCTATGCAAATTTGCCCTCGAAGCATAATAATCGGTGTATATGTGTCTATTATATACGCTGCTGTGTCGGCGTTGTGTGTCAATTAAAGCGGTGTTTTGGGGTATCTATTGCCATCTACCAATACTCATATCAGGTCGTGGCACTATAGCGGAGGTCAGCTTGCAGACAGCGGCGTTCTGAATGCAAGCGTGAACATGCCCGTATTAGGTTGTATGCAACTGCGGGAGAATGCATTGCAGTGGCGGTTGCAAACAAACAAACAGGCGCGCGCACACACACACACACACACACACACGCACACGCACGCACACAGACAGACAGACAGACAGACAGACAGACAGACAGACAGACAGACAGACAGACAGACAGACAGACAGACAGACAGGCAGACAGACAGACAGACAGACAGACAGAGTGGTCTCGTCGGCTTTTGCAAGTGCTTTATGAATGAGGTGTGCCTCGTGACCAGATATTGGTTTTGGTAGTACCCGATAATTTTGGACTAATTATCGAAGGTTATGAAGCCTCTAAAAGCGTTTCGGACGTCCCTTCGTGGAATTCGCCATCAGCAGTTTCCATGGTCCTACGCTGTGGGTCAGTCTTATCACGCAACAGCTGGCATAGGTGTCATCACTGAAGCGACATGCATGCCACCGCTAGTATCTTCTTTCGAGAGACAACGCGCGTAACAGCGCACGTCTTGACACGATTCCTTCAAGTATATATGCGTAGGACGCCAAGAATCCAGTACGCTTCCCAGATTCCTTCTGCATTTATTGTTTTATTATTTATCTTTTTCTCGCGTTGCGGTTTCCAGTTACAGACCTTACGTCGAAAGCACTTACGCCATGAAACTTATCACATATGAGATGACTCAAGGAAGTGCAGACGGGGATGTTTCGAGAGAAGAGATAACAGCGTTGAACGTCCTGCGATTTTATATATTACCCTTATAACAACCAATCTAAATAATTTATAAATTGTGATATGTGATAAAGTTTATATGTTATTATATCGACCTGCGGTGTTTACCGGTGCAAAGGCCCGGTAAAGCCAATTATTGCCAGTTCTCGAATGCAAAGATGAGCACTTTAGGGAAATAAAGCTTCGTAAACGCACGCTAATCAACGGTCTAGACTTGCGCAGCTGTCTATCTTAATATTAGCGATGTTATGGGCCAGAAACCACCGCCAGCTGATAACACTCTGGCTGCAATTACATTTTATTGAAACAAAATATGCACAAAAGGGGCAGTTTTCAGTTCCGATGGCTCCTTGCACATCAGGAATAAGAGCTGGGTGGGTTGGTGTCGCCATCAGCACCCGTATTTCCTCGGTTCTGTCCTCGTGTACGTTTCCGTTACGCTGTTTATTGTCGTTAAGATGGCTTTTGCATATTACGGAACACATTATGATCCTTTCACTCCGTGATCTAGGAGAAGTTCATAATGGTACAGATTACTGCTTAACTGTGCGCATAGTTTCTGATTAGTTAGCCCAGGAAATCGGTGATTAAGCACTTTGCCTCGAAGCACCGAAACCATGCACTTGTGCTCCGTGAGGCTATTACACGTATCCACACGAAGTTTTCTTTTTTATTTTATTTCACGTCTTCATTTGAGGGGGGCGATAACGTGATAAGTTTTGTGCGTGTATTTGTTTGTTTGCCGCCACATTTATCACCCGCAAAGGTCAACGAAGACATAGTTGCCGGCAACTTGGGAGGCGGCAGCTCTTGGAGATTATTAGCGGCGAAAAGTATTCGCGTTGACAGAGACGGAGCGAGGCTTTGCCGCGTCAAGATACCGACGGAGTCGCCGGCGCGTGGCACGTTATCAAGTCCTGCCCTTGTTACCAAGCGGTCGGCGCGGATGCCGAGTTGGGACACTCGCACTTCGTACGGCGCGCGAAGAGAGCAGGGCACTCACGACGGACACTCGACAGTTGTACGGTCCTTTCTATCTGTCTTCGCAAGTACTCTAGCTAAAATATAGTCATGGTGAAATGAGGTCATGGAACATCGTATCTGCATGTTGAAGCATCTAGCAGTGAAGATCGAGCAGCGCAATTGACTTCATAAAAATAAATGTAATAATAATTTGTGGGGTTCTACGTCCCAAAACCACGATATGATTATGGGAGACGCCGTAGTGAAGGGCTCCGGAAATTTCGATCACAAGGGGTTATTTAACGTGCGCCTAAATTTAAGCACACCAGTCTCTGGCATTTTGCCTCCGTCGAAATTCGGCCGTCGCGGCCGGGAATCGATCCCAGGACCTTCGGGTCAGCAGTCGAGCACCGCAACACTAGACCACCGTAGCGGGTGGTCTAATTCCATTAAATAAATTCTGGTTTCACGTGCCCAAAATCGTGACACGATAACCTGGCGCGCTGTAGTGAAGGAATTTTGACCAGCTGCTGTATCTTCATGTGGACCAAAGTCTGAGCACACAGGTGTTCCCGCACTTCGCCCGCCATCGCGATGCGGCCCCCGTCCCCGGAGGCTTGAATTGTCGCTCTTAAGCTTAATTAACAGTACAGCACCTTAGGCACTAATTTATCCCGACAGTTATCAGGTGGGTAACTGTTAAACTGTAAGATTGGTGCTATTATTTGAGGCACGGGCACCAATTCCCCTAGTAGCACCAAATGTTGGGACAATGTTGACGCAACATTCAGAAAGTTGCTTCAACGTTGTGGCAACATTTGGTGCTACTTAGGAAGTGACACTCTCGTTTTTCTTCCAAGCACTTCCGGTTGAGCACTTACTTCCGGTCTTCCAAATAGTCAGAAGTCTTCTAAAAAGTAAAACTGGAACCACGACGGTTCTGGTTCAAGTTAGGAGTTAGGTTGGATACGTAAGATATCGGAGCATATGTTTACTTAAGATGAGGGTCAGCTTACTGTCAGGATAGTTAATCATTAATTGAATCTGCAACAGCGGGGGCCTTTATGGGCTCCGCGGACACACCAGTCTCCTGAAAGGAACGTCGGGTCCATCGTACAGCTAGCGGAAGGCGGAATCATACATGGTAGACACGCCGGGGTGGTCTAGTGGTTATGGTCCTTGACTGCTGACCTGAAGGACACGGAATCGAATACCAGCCGCGGCGGTAGCATTTCGAAGGAGGCAAAATACTAGATGCCCGTGTGCTTAGATTTAGGTGTATGTTAAAGGTGGTCGAAATTCGTTGGGACTGCTATTATTAATCATACCTTGTAGAAAACGGTGTGTCTCCACGATGCCCTCTAGGAGCGTTGATATACCGATGCAAGCATTTCCACGTTTGGCGTATGTACCACACTTTACGGTTTAACTGTACATGCCGTGCGTGTTCTAAAGCTGCCGCACTGGTAGGACAACGCTTCGCCTATGGGCCAGGATGCTGTGGTCATTTCTTACTACCCGTTCTGTGACGTCCTTATCATCCGCTGATCCCGTTGATAACGCAAGCGGGGCGCCGCTCTGACCGCTGACAAATCGCGGGAAAGGATTACATCGGCACACCAGCGTTGCTATCCGACACAGCTGTAAGCAAGTCGTAAAAATCCGCGCGTGTTTTGCGCTGCTCCTCACTTCTGTTGTCGAAGTGACAGCTGTCGCCCGATCGTGCAGGATGCTAAAAAAACAACAACAAAAAAAAAAAAAACCATAAAAAACGCAATGCACCACCTAGCAAGTGTCCGGTGCCCTCATCTGCTCTAGTTGCGCCATTCCGTGGATCGGCGTCCAAGTAATGAACGTTGAAGCCTGCACCTGCATTGCGCTTTCTGCTTGAGATAGTGTCCTTTACGACTTATAAACGAGCAATTGAATCAAACCCTTAATTCCGGAAAGGAGGCTGTAATGATGCAGGGGCGCCATCGCCATTATTGCACGCTATTCTTATCATCCAACACCGGCGGCAGGCTGATAGTGTTGATAAAGCAGACGGACCGTTGATTTGACCACTGACAAGAGCATTAGCACCTGAAAAGGCATCGTTCCGCGTTCGCACACCAGGTACCGTTTGTCACTTCAGTGAGTAAGTCTGTCGAGAACAGTCACTGCCATGAGGTCTTGCGATGTGCATTTAAACCTGGGAGTGTTATTCAGCGCCGCTAGTAGCCATGGCGGCGAGTTTGGAAGACTTTTTTTCTGCCTGCTGGCTTCACGAAGTCGTACATAATCTTTTACGAGCTGGCAGCACTCCCAGGTTTAGATGCACATATATAATATACCCCATAAAATGCATGGTGGGATGGCCGCCGTTGTAACTCAGTTGGTAGGGCATCGAAAGCGTTATTCGAAGGTCGCAGGTTCGGTTCCTGCTAGCGGCAAGTTATCTTTTCTTCCTTATTTTCTGCAGATTTCCACCATAATTACTACAAATAACATCCCCTATATTTTGCTGTGTTTTCTTGTCTGTTAGTTGTAATTAATGTTACGTCTAGCAAACAAAACGGGCCCTTAAAATGTAAGAAATTTGACGATGAGCAAAATTATTTGCAGTGCCAACGCGCGAGATTCAACAAAAACGTAAAGTATGGCCTCCGAGATTTTTGCGAATAGGAGACTCGGTTTATCCGTGTTCGATACGCTGCCCTCGGTTACCGGCCGCTGGATGGCAAGAGAAAAAAAAAAACTGAAAAAAAAAATTGAAAGTCATCGACATTCAATCAGCGGGAAACGGAGAAGGTTTAAAAACTGTAATAGCAGAGCAAAATCGTAATGCGTCACGTTGAGCGACGAAATTGCTTTTGCGGCCGTTGGCTCTTGCTCTTACTGGGTGCTTTATGTTTTAATGGAATATCGTGCAAATGCGCTGCCAATATTTATGCTTACTGTGAAATTTCTTGTATTTTTAACTTCACATTTCGCGTTACTTTTTTGTGACAATGCGTAGCAACTGAAGCTAGTTTTAAGGAAAAAAAAAAAGAAGTAAAACCAATACAGTTGCAACAAGTGCACTAAAAATGAAAATCCACGATCACTGCTGCAATTTGAACCCGGGTCTTTTTAGGTAGGAAGCGGGAATTTCACCTCTGCACCACTTCATACCATCATACTATATCGCTTTGGTAGATCTGCTCGCCGCTCACATAGCAGGCCTAAGCAGGCCTTGATCGCAGCGCCATAAGCGGCTTTGCCCTCTTTTTGGCTTCACATTTTATGCAATGGTGTTGCGGCCGTTTAGAGCACTCCCCCTGTTAATGGTATGTTGTTAATATCATGAACAACATCGTCGTAAAAAGCTCGTTGAATTTAACTTAAACGACGGAGATCAAAGAGCTCGCTGTCGGCACCTCGCCAAGTCATCAGGGTATCTCTGTTGGAATACAAATGCGATGACCTGAAGAGTGATCGGCGAAGTGGTATCGCCGCAGCCTTCCCCACTACCGGAATTCGGAGTGACGATCGCGTATACCGGCGTGACCTTTCTAGCACTTTGCACAATGCCGTATCACGGCGCTCGAATATCGCCACTCGTGATAACTCTCAAGTGCACTCAGGTGCCATCACGTGGGCAAGCTACACCGGGGCAGCCTTTGCCAAATCATCCCGGAACAGGTCGCGCGCGCTATTTCGACGCGCCGGTGTTAACGCACCCGTAATGCGGCCATGATCTGCACGTCGCTATCTTGAGTACTTAAGCTCTCGAGGTATGGTAATCAAAAGGAAAACATTACATATGCGTTCAGCGTAGCTATGTGCAACGTGGGATGAAGTGTCTCCAGAGATGAAGCATTGATACTACACTTCGAAGATCGGCCCTTCAACTGATGAAGCCTGTTTTATGTCGTGTTCTCGCTATGTCTTCGCGCTCTTTGTTTTTATTTTCCTGTCATAACACCCAAGCTTTGGTCTGACCTCAAAGTGCCGAATCGTGCGCAAGGCCACCTTGATACATTTGATCTATCGTTCATCTCATTTGATCTACCATCATACATCATACATTTCATCTATCGCCTATAAATAGATGGAACTTGAATAATACTTTAACATATTTATGAACGTACAGGAGACAACCTGTAATACTGCTCATGAACATTTTTTTTTTCAAAAGAGACAGACATATTTTGGATTAATCACATTAATTCGAAAATTTGAAGGGGTTTACGCTGTGCGTTATTTTGCAGGATAATGTGTAATATACGGCCGTGCACTGTTAAAACTGCCGTGAGAAAAAAACATATATCAAGAGGCAGTCATAGGTTATCTGTACTGCGGTGTCAACTGTCAAAAACGTCGCTGCTTTAAAGGGACACTTAAGAGGAAAATGATTTTTATTGCGACAGCAATTATATGGACACTCTAGGCTGCTTTTCGCCGTCGCCGTCATGCTCCGTATATGTATATATATAAAAGCCATGAAGAAAAATAATTCAGAAAAATATTTTCCGACGCGCGGAATCGAACGGGTGACCTCTCGCTTCGCAGCGCACGGCGCTAACCGCTAGGCCACAGAAGCGCACGTCCCTCAACCTACTAACGGCGAGCTATTTATATACACTATTTACCGCTGGCGGTACACCGATCTCGGGAGAATATCAGCGTGTTCTCTGCCTTACCAGCAAACCAGCCAGATAGCGCAAAGCGCGCGCTCGGCGTCCCACTCGTTGCGATCGTTTTACGTCGTGTGCTTTCGCCGGAAAGACTGCGTTTAGGTTACAGAGCACACAAAGGTCACTTCGCTCGCTGCAGAGGCCCCGTTTCCGAAAGAAGCGTGCTGTTCAAACACAGTGAAGTAACAACTGTGACACTTGTTAGTTCGCGCTCGTCGTGTGTATACCTGTGCGTATGTTTCATGCTGCCTTTCATTCCTTTCCTTCCTCCTCCATGTTTCGTGCTTCCTTTGCGCTTGAGCAGTGCGCTCCAAGTTTCGATCTGCTTGCCGTTCTTCGCGTGAAATGGCAATTTTTTGCTATCGCATTCATTGCTTCACCCTTGCGGCGAAACTAGTACTGGTAAGTCACCTATTTACAGTACCAAAACCCCAACTCTTGCCACGCGATGACGCTTGATAAGTGACAAAGCGCGTAAAAAGACAACTCAAAGGCGATGCCACCTTGAAGTTTCCGCACCAACGCTCTGTGACGACAGCTTTTGCGGTGTCTTAGGGCCTCTGATAAGACGATCGAGGCCAGTGACTGCTTCGAAGCAAATCGGTTTATTAGAAGAAGTGAAGTAACGCGCGCTCGTACCAGGAAGAAATCTTCTTTTTTGTTCTTCTGGCGTTTCGTTGATATTTTATAGCCTCATCGTCATCATCAGCCTAATTTGTGTCCACCGCAGGACGAAGGCCTTTCCCCAAAGACCTCTAATTTATCCTACGTTATGCTAGCTGATTTCATTTAGTGCTTGCCAGCTTCTTAATTTTGTCGCTGCATCTAACCCTCTTCCTTGGCTACGTTCCCCGTCCGCCGCGGTGGTATAGCGGTTAGGGTGCTCGGCTGCTGACCCGAAGGTCGCGGGTTCGATCCCGGCCACGGCGGTCGCATTTCGATGGAGGCGAAATGGCAGAGGCCCGTGTACTGTGCGATGTCAGTGCACGTTAAAGAACACCAGATGGTCGAAATTTCCGGAGCTCTCCACTACGGCGTCTCTCATAATCATATGGTGGTTTTGGGACGTTAAACCCCAGATATTATTAATTGGCTACGTTCCCCGTCTCTTGGTATACACTCTGTCGCTCCAACTGACCATCTGTTATGTGTCCGTCGCATTACGTTACCCGTCCATGTCCACTTTAACTTCTTATTGTCAGCTAGAATGTCAGCTATCCACGTTTGTTGTCTTGTCCATTCTGCTATATTCCTGCCTGTTTCTCGTAAGTTTCGCCTGTTATTTTAGGCCCTACGTAGTTCTTAATCGCTAAATATGAATTGCGTTGTTGTGTGACGGAGCCAGTGAATTGAAAAAAAGGAAAAACGTACCAAGATGCAGGAAATCTTGTAGAACCAATGGGACCAAAATAGAAAAAAAAATACTTTGATATCCCTGACGTGACCTTGCATTCATGTGCAGAAATTTCGGCGCGAAAATTTATAAACTGCATTTTGTCCTTCATTTTCTTTGCTAAAAAATAAACCCATGATGGCGAACTGACGACAGCGGATCTTTCAAAGAATACTTTATCACGCTACGTTGATTCGCTGTTTCACTTTATTGTTCCTTTAAGCCAGGTTGCTGTTTGCCAACTTTTGCTGAGAGTACATTTCCATGCTTTCTGGATGAGGAAATTCCTTCGCTAATATTTCGTAATGCAGCTTTCACGAAGTCCGGCTTGTGCCTGAAGACATTTGATATCCGCGCGTCGCGTCGCAATGATGCCGAATGTTTGGTCTGGCGATTGATGTTGTGCCCTCGCGACATCAAGTGGAATGTGATATCTCGCGCTAGACAACCTTGGCGTCGACAGATAAACAAGTGGATGACTTAATGCGAGATAAACCGCCAATGAGCAGCTGTAGGAGCGTGCGTCAGCGCGGCCGATAGTCGCTGGGGTGAAGAGTGAGATAGAGACAGGGGCATACCCAGAAATTATTTTTTTTTCGGGGAGGGGGGGGGGGGGGTAATGCGCTTGCGTACACCTCCCTGAGGTGTACGCCAGCGCATTACGTTTTTTGACGCATATATAATAAAGACCGCCATGCATTCGTTCATTATGAACAAGGCACCCGTATTGG
The DNA here is from genome assembly GCA_030522465.1 of Rhipicephalus appendiculatus. Taxonomy (NCBI): domain Eukaryota; kingdom Metazoa; phylum Arthropoda; class Arachnida; order Ixodida; family Ixodidae; genus Rhipicephalus; species Rhipicephalus appendiculatus. The sequence continues at coordinate 12,936 of JALIZH010007722.1, forward strand.
GCGCGTCAATTTTGCTGTTTTGTGTGTTTTTCAACAGCGGAGCAGTTTAAGCTCTTCGTCCCGCCGGTTCGCGTCACCAGAAAATTATCATCATCATGGCCGGCCTCTACCTTGCATGGACTCTCACGTCGCCTAGCACCTGGCACCACTGCGTGCAACGCGATGTCAGTTAAGATATTGCTATTTAAGGCATTGCTAATTGACACCATGCTACTGTGCCCTTGCTAATTAAGACCACGGTAAAAATCTAGAGGAGTGACGTTTGGGCGTGTGGTAGTTCATCTTGCTTCAGAAACCAAAGCGCATATCCTGTGTGCTTCTTCTTATCGCGTTATGGTTTCTGAAGCAAAGTAAAAATCAAGGTACGCCACATGCTCCGCTGTTAGTTCACCCTTGCACCACCTGTGAAACCTGCCCACATTTTTTTTAGTTGGCTAGTGTACGTTTCCTTCAGCCATACCTATAGACATAGGCGTGTGCATGGGGGGGGGGGGAGGGTATCCCGCCCCCCTTGTCCCCTAAGGGGGGAGGGGGGGCAAAGCCTGCCCTATATATATTGACTATTGAGCGGGGGGGGGGGGAGCGCTGCAACGAACCTTCGCCCCCCCTCCCCCCTGAAGGGGATCCCTGCGCACGCTCATGCTTATCGACATAGGTGTACTGACTGACTCTCATAAAGCCCGAAATCCTGATTCGTGGTCGACAGTGTATGATATGCCTTGGAGCGTTAAATATGCAGCTATTATATCGAAACATCCCACCGAGGAATGAGAAAAAGTAAAGCTAGAAACAGCCGGCGCAGCATAAGCACAAGATGCGACTGCGAGCTACTGTCCTTGCAGACAGCAGCGCATCATTTCCCTTTGAATCCGCGACAATTTATGGGCTTTTCCGTGCTTTGCTTTTTGTGTGTGGTCTTAATGCTATGTAGTTAGGGTTTATATACACTAGAATAATGTATGTGCCAGTGTTCACGAGAGTCACCTGTTGCCATTTTAACAGCGAAACTATTCAAGCCGACCGTAAAAGCTTTGCTCTGTACCATGCGTACAAAAAACTATCATCATTATGAACCGGCACGCGCTCTTTTCATTACCCTTACAGTAAAGCTGTTTAAACTATCACCAACCGGCACGCACGCTTTTCATTCTTTTGCCGGTGAAGCTGTTTAAGCTATCGGTAAGCTGCTGTCCGTCGTGCAAAGTTTCTCAGGTTGGTTTGCGCCAAAGGAATTGGCAAAGCCCCACTACCGAGCACAACAGGTGCGAGCTTGGCGAAGTGGATCACGTGAAACGCGTGAAAGAGAGAGTGAGAAAAAAGATAAAGAAGAGAGAGAGAAAGAAAGAGAGAAAGCGATAGAAATAAACAGAAACAGGAAAAACTAGCGAAGCTTGCACTAAGTTGCGCAAAGCTTGAACAGTGAAGCTGGATGATTACGAAATCTAACAAAACAACCAATAATCTAGAAACAACCTAACAACAACTTGCTAAAGCCCAGCAAAGACTAAGAAGCAACCTAGAAAACAACAAAGCTAAGAGCATAGTAGCTACCTAGAATCAACTGCATCACCAAGCTGAAAGCCTTGCGGCTACATAGAAACAACCCAGTATCACGCAACTAAAGCCTGGAAACAACCTAGCAGTAACCCAGAAACAACCTAGAATCACCTAGCTATATCCTACAAACAACCTAGAAGCAATTTAGAAACAATTTAGCATCGCCTAGCTAAAGTTTAGCAACAACCTAGAAACAACTTAGCATCACTTACCTAAAGCCGATCAGCAACCTAGATGCAACCTAGAAACAACCTATAATCGCCTAGCTAAATCCTACAAACAACCTAGAAGCAATTTAGAAACAACCTATAGCATCGCCTAGCTTAAGTTTAGCAACAACCTAGAAAGAACTTAGCATCACTTACCTAAAGCCGATCAGCAACCTAGATGCAACCTAGAAACAACCTATAATCGCCTAGCTAAATCCTACAAACAACCTAGAAGCAATTTAGAAACAACCTAGCATCGCCTAGCTAAAGTTTAGCAACAACCTAGAAACAACTTAGCATCACCTACCTAAAGCCGATCAACAACCTAGTTACAACCTAGAAACAACCTAGAATCACCCAGCTAAATCCTACAAACAACCTAAAAGCCATTTAGAGATAACCTAGCATCGCCTAGTTAAAATTTAGCAACAACCTAGAAAGAACTTTGCATCACCTACCTAAAGCCGATCAACAACCTAGAATCGCCTATAGCTAAAGCCTAGCAACACCTTCAAGCAACCAGGCTAGACAGAATGTCCAGCTCCACTGTTTCAAGCATTGCGCGACTTAATGCAAGCTTCGCCATTCCAAATCATAGCGAAGTGCAGGCACTTTGAGCGTTTCTATCTATCTATCTATCTATCTATCTATCTATCTATCTATCTATCTATCTATCTATCTATCTATCTATCTATCTATCTATCTATCTATCTATCTATCTATCTATCTATCTATCTATCTATCTATCTATCTATCTATCTAGCTAGCTAGCTAGCTAGCTAGCCGCCTATCGTCTTGGTGCTCTCGTGATCGCCCCCTTAAAAACATTGGGAGAACTAAAACTAGGGTGGGAGGGCAGGAGGGTTTGACAAGTATGTTCACCTGGTCACGACATGAATAACGTGAAAATCTCGTTGCGTACGCCGTCAAACCTTTTCCTCCAGACACATGTGGCACATACCCGTATACCACGGGCTGCGGCATAAGGGTATGCGCCACAGGTGATTGACAGAATATACATATACAGGAATAGAGAGAACAGACGTTGGTAATTTAAATGCGAGAGCGTTAAGAAAAACTTGCCTCTACAGTGTTGACCCAACGAATGCAAAAAAATGTCAAGATCCCAGCAGGAATCGAAACCAAGCATTCTGCGTGGCAATCAAGCATTTTGCCACTGAGCCGTGCCAGCTATCGCAACTGCTTTGGAAAAAGACCCTATGACGGCGTAATGTCGGTGAAACGTCAAATGCGGTTGCAGTGCTGGCTATCTAATTTTATAAACATTGCATATGTACTCCTATGATACAGGCATCACGTCGATCTAATGTCAATTGTGTACTTATGGCCATCAACACAGCTCGTAGAATTTAGCCACGATCTTTTTCATTCATTTGACCTTGGTGTTCAAACTGACTGTGTGTTCCTAGCTTTTAGGAAAGCATTTGATTCCGTCCCCCATGTTTTGCTGTTACATAAACTTTCATTGCTCTGTATTACTCCTGCATTAGTTGATTGGATTAAGTGTTATCTACAAGACCACATGCAACGTGTCGTAATCAATGGCTCCCAATCTGAATATGTTGCTGTTACTTCGGGAGTCCCTCAGGGATCTGTTTTGAGGCCTCTGCTGTTTCTAGTGTACATCAATGATATTGCTCAGGATGTTTCATGCAAAGTGCGTCTGTATGCGGATGACTGTGTGATTTACCATTGCATTAGATCTGTTTCTGACCATGAGTACTTGCAACGCAATTTAGATAGTATCATGCACTGGTGTGTTAGGTGGCGTATGTCTCTGAACCCTAGTAAGTGTCAATGCGTCTCCTTCACTCGTAAACACGATCCATACCAGTTTGATTACACATTAGACACCGTGCAGCTAGCGCGAGTAGCTGATTATAAATACCTTGGTGTTCATTTTTCATCAACTCTCACTTGGACTAAGCACGTTGAGTATGTTACAGCGAGATCCTGTAGAATGTTAAATTTTGTTAAACGAAACTTCCGCTTAGCTCCTCCCAAAATCAGAGAATTACTATATTTTTCGAACGTCAGACCTATATTAGAGTATGCCTGCGCGGCTTGGGACCCGCAAAGCAAAACCCTATGTAATATGCTCGAGCTGGTACAAAACCGCGCAGCCCGTTTTGTCAGAGGCAACTATGACTTCACTTTTAGTGTTACTGCTCTAAAGGATAGGTTGGGGTGCGAATTACTAAGTACACGTAGAAAAAACATTAGATTAGAAATGCTTTTCAAAATTTTTCATGGCATGGTCAAAATAGACAAAGGATCGTACATTTTACCTCCCCATTTCTTATCTCACCGAACTGACCACTCTCTAAAAATAAGAGAAAGTTTTTGCAGAACAAACGTCTACCAACACTCGTTTTTTTCCACGCACAATCTCCCAGTGGAATCAGCTTCCACAGGAGATTGTTGACTGTCGCACTGAAACATCGTTCAGAGACATACTGTTACACTCATAGCTACATCTTTTCTGTTTTTGTGTTAATCTTGTTTTCATAGTTATCCTTTTTATTAAGCATATGTTACCCTGTGTATTCCCCCCCTGCAATAATGCCTTCGGGCGCTGCAGGTACTTTGAATAAAAAAACAAAATAAAAACTAAATTCTGTTATCGGTTCGACATAAGTACGCCGTAAATCAGTCCGTTGTAGGGTGCCAAGGTCCAATGTGTGTGCCGTAGCTCTCAACACTCGAATTGAGACGCACCGCCACGTGCCATTCCAGTGTACCTTTTCCTAAGTTAGCGTTCAAGGGGCAATGGTTATCGAGTTGCACGATGCCCCTCACCCCGCAGCAAGGCAGTGGACTCACACAAGGTTCACGTGAACACCTCTTGAGATTGGGTTGGGGCGTGCTGAATTGAAGCGACCGCTTTTGCGTAAGAGGAACATTTCAGCCCATAGCTACCCGAGATTCGGCTGCACGTTTATCGCCCTTTGCAGTCACCAAAACTGCTTTCTCCGTTGCTCTGTTTGAATCACGGCCGTCTTAGAAATCGGTTTGTCCTCGCCTCTTGCGAGTGTTGGAGGGGGAACGACGAGCCGTTTTGGTTGCCGACAGGTAAGCAATGTCACCCCTTGTCACCCCCTCTTCCTTCTATCCCCTTCGTCCAATCTCTTACACCCTCTCAGCACAGTGAGCACGTGGGGATCTTCTCTTGACGAATGTTCGCTGCGGCACTCCTTCTTCCTCAGGCAAAACAGTGACCTGACATGTGCCGCAACGTGGTACGGGGCTTTCTCTGTAGCGCTGCAGAAAATCCAGGTGGATCAAACCTTTTGGTCTCAGGTTCTTCTATTCTGTAAACAATCGGAGTGCTGTGAGAGAGAGAGCGAGAGAAAGCACTCGCCAAGTGCGCAAACAGCACACACATAAAGTGCTTCCTCCCACATTCGATAGGAGTTCATATGCGGGACAAGGCGTCGCGTTCACCGTAACTTCGGACACGCCTGAAGCGACTCCATTACACTACGAGGAATAAGCTACGTTAAAAGGAACTAAAACGTGTCTTCCAGTGGTATATTTTCGTAGACCCTTGAAGGCGTGATGTGCAGCATCGCTCCACGGAAACGACGTGTATTTTTGTTTTTGTTTCTGCAAAACGTGCAAACTTCATGATTTATAAAATTTCTACTAGAAGAGTGTCTAATTGTGCTCATAATCAACAATGAATATAAAAGGATAAAACTTTCTCACTTCGTTTCATGAAGCGCTGTTTCTTGAAGTAAGCAACTTAACACAAGCAGCATACAGACGCTGGCAAATAAATTTATGTATTTTCTTTTCTTTTAGAAAAGGAACATGAATCTTACGCACACCTTACATGCAGTGGGTAGATGCAAATAGCTAGATGATCAGCCCCAGCAACATGTGTACGTCGCTCAGGCACTTCACTGCGCGCTTTGGCAGCACGGAGGGCTTAAAGTAAAGCAATTCCAGAAGCATTGCGACAAAATAAAAGGCTCTCCAGCCGTTGGAACTCAATTTTATTCCCAATTCAATAAAAAAAATTATGTTTCTACTCCTGTATTTCGGTGAAGGCCAAATACAAGCTGGACCCGAAGGACACCTTATAACCATATTCTGGTTTTGGCACGTAAAATGCTAGAAATTATTATTATTGTTTAAGGGAAACACACCCGTGGACTTATATTTAGACCAATCCGAAAAGACACATTGCGCTTCCAACCACATTTTTTTCTCACTTTCTTTCTTTTTTTTTTTTGCTGTTGTTTTGAAGCTTCAACATCTGCATACATGTCGGCAAAACAATTTGAGGCAGATACTCGAGCATGCTCAGTTCTTGGAATAACGCTTGCAATGTTAGTGGTGCAATGCTGACGAGCTCTAAATTTAACGTAAAATTTTCTTTCCGCTTTCCATTACATTTCGCGGTGGCAGACTGCTACTGTATCTCAGAGTACACAATTAATTAATCAATTAATTACACCTCAATGATCACCGGTTAAATTGCACGTACTATCCAGCTGTACATAACGCCATGAAAGACATCTAGATAGTTTTCTCAGAAGCCGCACGGAGCCCCACTCTCAGTTGCTTTTATTGATGTCCGTGAATGATTTCGTTTAATGAATTCGAGGAAAAAGCCGCTTGACCTTTCCCAAAAACATTGTTGGTAGTACTACACGTGTGAATCAAGACCAACCAAAGCAAAGTTGTCTCAATGAAATGCCACGAGCGTGTGATGTATGGGAAATAAAAAGAACACAAGAAATGTCAATCGCATTTCAAAAGGTTTCCTTTTATGGCTTCCTTCATTAGAACAGCTTTTATGTAGCGTGGCAAAACACACGGACACGAGAAGGCACAAAAGGACACCACAAAAAAAGCGCTACTAGCAAACACAAGTTTATTTTCAAAAATAGTTTATTTTCCTTCATTAGTTGTTAGTGACACATATGCTCAATCAATGGGCAGAACAAATGATCTTCCCCTCCACCACGATTTTCATGACTTGGCGTTAGGTAACCGAACCTTCTTCTTCGCATCAAGTTAGATGAATATAAAAATTACCAGGACCATGAAAAAATAGCTGCCGACTGATTTTACTTGCAATAATGCTTCTTCTCTCCAGCTCACAATTTCTTTATTTCGCAAAATATTCATGCCTGTTTGGGTTGGGTGGCGGGGAACTTTCGTAAACAATGTCGTGGATGCCAACTAGAAAAAATGAAGTCCCTTAAAGGAACTGACAAACATATTTCATAGTACTTGTTTTCTATGGCACAACGGAAAGCTCACCGTTCAGAGTGTCTAATCGCGCAATGGTAACGCGGAAAGAGCAGTGAAATATTAATAATAAAAAAATTTCCCCATCTTCCGCTAAAGGAAACCATGTGTGGATGCGACGCAGCGGGGAGATAATTAGCTTGAGCGGGAGCAACGTGGCTACTCTCATTTCACGGCAGTGGTCCGGGCGCTCATCGCGGCGCTGCACAGGAGAGAGAATGAGGCGCGCGCGCTCCGTCATTTTCATACCGCGGAACTACCGTGGCGCCCCCCAGCGGAGTATGCAGCTGTCACACCACCTGTCGTGCGCGCCGCTCCGTACAGGATTCCTAGAGGAAAGGACGGGGTGGACCGTAGGAGAGGAGAGAGAGGGGGGAGGGGACGTGCATGCGCTGTGGGGTTGTGGGACGCGGGAGCCGCTCCGTAGAATAGAGGATTCCTAGAGGAGAGAGGGGGGAGAGGACACGCATGCGCTGTGGGACGCCGGAGCCGCAACGTAGAATAGAGGATTCCTAGAGTAGAGAGGGGGAGAGGACGCGCATGTGCTGTGGGACGCCGCTCCGTAGAGTAGATGATTCCTAGAGTAGAAGAAGGGGGTGAGCGTACGAGAGGGGACGCGAATGCGCCGTGGGGGGTGTGGGACGCTCCGTAGAGTAGAGGATTCCTAGAGGAGAGAAAGGGGGTGAGCGAAGGAGACAGAGGGGGAGGGGACGCGCATGCGCTGTGGGACGCGGGAACGAGGGACGGACTAAGCCCCCTCCAAACACATGCAAGCAATATTAAGGAATGGGGTCAACCTGGGCGACAGACACCACCTGCCTAGCCATTGCTAAGCAGCCTCTCTGTGCTCTCGGCCATGACTCTGATGACTGTGATAGGGTTGACGGTCTTCATATTACTACAGTGTTCTGGTTCGCATTATGGGTGCTTCCCTACTTCATGAAAGTGGCCGGACGCGGGACGCGGGACGGGGGGACGCGGGACGGACATAGCCCCGAACATAAGATGCTTCGCATCTAAAAATTCGATCTGCGGTGACTGTGAAGTCGTATACGCATAACACAAGCTGCAACCAGAGCGGTTTGCATTTGTGCGTGGGGATTCGCTGCGCATACGTGCACTCCATACGCATGCGCTGCGGCTCGACATGTCCCACTATATTTGCCGCGAAGGCAGCGCCACTTCTCAGCGGGCAACTCCTCTTACCTCTTAAGCAGCACAGAAAAGAGCGGGGATAGATATCGATATAAAAAAGTCACAGTTTCACCGCAAGGGTGAAGCAATGAATGCGATAGCAAAAAATTGTAATGTTATACGAAGTGAGGCTGGCAGCTAACTCTTTTTGGATCCAATCTCACGCAACTCTAGAAAACGCTTGTTTAAGAGAATTCTCTTCGCGTTGAGAGCGCAGCACGTAGAAGGGTACGCCGGCCCGGCCGCCGAGAAGGGGAGATGAGAAGGGGAGATAAAGCGCGCGCCCGCGCCCGCGCTCGTAAAATCAAACGTCGCCCCCCCTCCCCCCCCCCCCCCCGCTTGCTGTCGGCCGCCGAGAAGGGGATAAACGCGCGCGCCCCCGCTCGTAAAATCGAAGGTCGCTCGAGGGACCCCCCCCCTCGCGTCTTTTCACGCTCACGAACGACGGATGGGCCCGGTTATATATATACATATACATATACGGCAAATGACGCCGACGCCGACGGTGAAAACCAGCTGCGAGTGTCCATATAATTCCTATCGCAATAATGCTCTAATCCACCATTTTCATTATCCTGCTCTGCCCTCTGCCGTTTTGGTAGCGTTTTGGTAGGGGCCCGGACAACTGGTATTGCCAGAAAGAAAGCCTCCGAGATCAAGAGGCGTTTCGCGACTTTTCCACTAGGGGAAGGGCGCATGCGCTGTGGCATCGTTAGGAAGGCGGATTTTGAGCCCCCATTCTGGTGCACATGAAAACATCAGACTACGTGCAGCAAAGTGAACGATTCCATAATCCAGCTTCAAGGCTCTTCCGCTAGGCTGCGTGACATACACATTTTAACGCGAGAGCGTTAAAGAGCTCGTTTCGCAGAAAATTCCGAAGTCGGCGTCACTGTCGGTGTGAGCGAAAAATCATCATCTTGTCCGCGACCGAAAAATCGAGAAAGATGCAAATAAAATAAATAATAAAAATTTCCGGGTTCGAGTGAGGATCGAACCCTGGCCGTCTGCATGGCCAGCAGATGTTCTACCACACATCCAAGCGTAGGTTTGGTAGTACGTTGAGAATAACTTCATCTGCTTGGAAACGCCGGGAAAATAACTCGTGCTTCATAAACACATGCGTCCTGTATACATACGTCACAATACAACATGTAATATCACAGTAATATTGTGTGGTACAAGCGTAAATTGTAATCGGGCGTCACAACACGTGAATACCATAACGATTTCATGGTTTAAAGACGGCCACCAATTACAAAAGGTACACACGTTACTGCGCGTGTTCCCTTAACATCACGAAGTGAGTGCATAGCAAGTGCGCACTAACTGGTTGAAGTACGCACTAGGGTCAGGAAAACACTATCATGTTCAACTCTTAAGGCGAAGCTTAAGGGTCCCCCAGTTTTTTTTTCTTTTCGGCGACTTTAAAACGCCATTTAAAACACAAACCCTACTCAGATCGTGAGAAGAATTCCTGAATCTGTCACTATTATTCACGTTCTTTTCACTTCGAGCAGCATTTAATCACCGGCACCTGGCCAGTAGTCAGCCCCTTTAATTATGACGGCAGCAAGTGTTATATTAAAGCCGAACATCGGCGTAATTTATGTTTTTACCGGCAGTGTTTCAGAGTCTCAAGCTGCTTCGCATAAAAACCCTTTACGAATGTCATGTATATAGTGTGAGGAGTCTCCTTAACGCATGTGATATCGCGTGGCAGCAGCATAGAATCACACCAGGTGTCAAAACATGTTTTCAAGCAACGAGTATGTACTTTAAAGACCCATAGAATTAGACCATTTAAAGACGCGTAGCAGTACGCACTCTAGGATAGTTTGAAACAACCAATGTTACGCGCGCACACCTTAGTTTCCTTGGCCCACGGTTCAGGTGTACACCGAGAAGCGAACCCAGGCTATAGCGACTGAGAAGGCGATGCAAACTGGACCGTATTACGCTATCTCGTTCTACGATTGAAGGCAAAGCTCAAGCGTTTTCCAAATTTCTGGCTCCCCCCCCCCCCCCCTGACGACAAGTTGTTCTCTAGCATACTTTAATTCCCATTTATGTCCTAATAATTACAGACACTGCAAATAATGTGTCTTATGCCTTCGTTGTCTTCATTATCTGTTCGCCTCATTGTGTTGAGTCTAACAAAGAAACAAACGGCTCCGTCCATACCCGTCTTTTAGTTTTATTCAAACGAGATTCATGAATTTCCGCCGATGTCAAATAGCGTAACGAAGAGCACTGAGTGTGAAATTTATATCTGTCATTTGTAAACGACTTTGAAAATGCCGCTCTTTTTGTTGCAGATACACATACCCGGCATTGACTTTTACAATATGTTTGGCCAAAGAACAGTTTGAGTGCGGGGCGCGAGAACCAAATTTTGAATTTATGTAGAACAATATGTCCCATATCTTGAGTACCGGCTCACGTGCGTTTTCTTCTGCACTAACGATGCGTGCATTTTTTTTTTGCACTAAATGAATAAGTCAGAACGTGAATCCGTCTAAAGTTTCATATTTATTGACAACAGACTTGATATGACTACAGAGGCAGAAGTAAAATTCGCGTGGTATTATTCGGCTTGTTCTTGTTCTTTAGGGTCAGGTTTTTTTATCGTTGGTCTCGTCGTGCAATTTCCAAGTATGCAAACCTAGGCAAAGAAGAAGAAAGATGACCGTAATATTCTTGTTTGCTGGTGAACACACACAAATAAGCAACAAAGAGCAAAGAAAAAAGCAGAAAACTGGACGAGTTTGTATGTATTCATCGTTACCAGAGAGCGTGCTCTCCGGTAACAATGAAAGAGCAAACATTATGCTCAAGTTACCATACAGCCATCAATGAATATTAAATGCGAAGCATTTCTTAGCGAACTTCGGCGACTTTGAGCGTATCTATCTATCTAGCTATCTAGCCGCCGACGACTTTGTGCTCTCCTGGCCGTATCGTTAATGGGATTTATACCAAATTTGGTATGGCATAACATGACTGTATGAAGAACATAAATGGCTGGTCATATCATGAAAATCATGACTAACTTGTCATGAAAAGTATGATTTACATGCCACGCTCATGGCGCGCTCGCGGCCGTTTCGTTAGCTTGACATACACCAAATTTGGGATTGAGTGACATGACTGTATGACGAACATAAATGACAAGTGGTAATATGAAAATTATGACTTCATGAGCGACATGACTTGCATTCCACGCTCATAGCGCGCTCGCGTCCGTTTCGTTAGCTTGATATACACCAAATTTGGTATTGAGTGACATGACTGTATGACGAACGTAAATGACAAGTGGTAATATGGAAATCATGACATGTCATGAGTGACATGACTTGCATTCCACGCTCATGGTGCGCTCGCGGCCGTTTCGTTAGCTTGATATACACCAAATTTGGTACTGAGTGATATGACTCTATGACGAACATAAATGACAAGTGGTAATATGGAAATCATGACTTATCATGTGCGACATGACTTGCATTCCACGCTCATGGCGCGCTCGCGGCCGTTTCGTTAGCTTGATATACACCAAATTTGGTATTGAGTGACATGACTGTATGACGAACATAAATGACAAGTGGTAATATGGAAATCATGACTTGTCATGTGCGACATGACTTGCAGGCCACGCTCATGGCGTGCTCGTGGCCGTTTCGTTAGCTTGATATACACCAAATTTGGTATTGAGTGACATGACTGTATGACGAACATAAATGACAAGTGGTAATATGGAAATCATGACTTGTCATGTGCGACATGACTTGCATGCCACGCTCATGGCGCGCTCGCGGCCGTTTCGTTAGCTTGATATACACCAAATTTGGTATTGAGTGACATGACTGTATGACGAACATAAATGACAAGTGGTAATATGGAAATCATGACTTGTCATGTGCGACATGACTTGCAGGCCACGCTCATGGCGTGCTCGTGGCCGTTTCGTTAGCTTGATATACACCATATTTGGTACATCGCGACGTGACTGTATGACGAACATAAATGACAAGCCGTAATATGGAAATCATGACTTATCATGTGCGCCATGACTTGCATTCCACGCTCATGGCGCGCTCGCGGCCGTTTCGTTAGCTTGATATACACCAAATTTGGTATTGAGTGACATGACTGTATGACGAACATAAATGACAAGTGGTAATATGGAAATCATGACTTGTCATGTGCGACATGACTTGCATGCCACGCTCATGGCGCGCTCGCGGCCGTTTCGTTAGCTTGAGATACACCAAATTTGGTACTGAGTGACATGACTGTATGGCGAACATAAATGACAAGTGGTAATATGGAAATCATGACTTCATGAGTGACATAACTTGCATTCCACGCTCATGGCGCGCTCGCGGCCGTTTCGTTAGCTTGATATACACCAAATTTGGTATTGAGTGACATGACTGTATGACGAACATAAATGACAAGTGGTAATATGGAAATCATGACTTCTCATGTGCGACATGACTTGCATGCCACGCTCATGGCATGCTCGCGGCCGTTTCGTTAGCTTGATATACAGCAAATTTGGTATTGAGTGACATGACTGTATAACGAACATAAGTGGCAGGTGGTAACATGAAAATCTTGGCATGCATGTCATCTACAATGCCATTTACATGCCACGCTCATGGTGCGCTTGCGTCCAGTTCACCAGCTTGACATACACCAAAATTGGTATGTCGCGACGTGACTGTATGCGAACACAAATGACAGGTCGTAACATGTAAAACATGACATGCAAATTATGTAAAGCATGATTTGCTCCTTCCTGGCTGCTTCGCATTACATCGAATCCCACAGTGCGTGGGATCTGCCGGCTTTTTTTCTACAATATGTATTACAGAAATTCTCGTATAAACGCAATGCTACGTTACACTTAAATATGCATCTAACGAAACCCCATTAAACGAAGTTCCCGATCTAACGAAGAAATTTTCCCTGGTAGGTACTCATAGGGTTAAATGTAGTTATCAACCCGAATCAACGAACTAACTTGGCCACCAAACGCGATATCGAATTTGCTTTTCTGAAAAAAATGTGCCGGTTTCCTTCTCATTTTGGCAGAGGCGGATTTTTCTTCGAACTTCCGCTCTAACCGTCCATTTTGCTTTAAAACATCTAGGCGCCTTAGTCACAGCTGTAGCTTTATTTTGGGGATCTGCACGCCGTGTCCATGCACGAAACAACGGACTATGCAGTCGGTAGCGCTTCCGGTACTAAATCGTGGTTGCTGCGATTATGTTAACGTTTTTGCGACCGACAGCATTTATCGCCTTCTAGCTGCTTTCCCACGCAGCCTGCTAGCACAATCACTGAATTCGTCCGCCGCCTCTTTCCCCATGTCAGAGCGACAAGGGAGGCGCCATGACCGGGCCACGCTATAGGGCTGCCTTCACAGGTTTATCACATGCGCAGGCGCGGCGGCACAAAAAATGCCGTGGTAGCTTTTGGGCGTCGCTACGTTACAATATTAAAGGAGTACTGACACGTTTTTGGAAGATCGCAAAAGGGACATATTTCGCTTCCTTGGTATGCAGTGTCAACGCTCTCCACACAGCGGAGCCAGGCAACACGTATAAAATATTTTATTATGTTTTTTAAAGTTTTCGTCGCTGAGCATCTGCACGCCAGCCCCACTGAAATGGACATTATCCCGACGAGTCAAGACAGTTCCTGAATTTGCGAGCTTTGCGCCCTGCGTGCTGCCTAAATCGCAGAAATCGCTCTCAGGGTCACTGGAAGACAATTCAATCATCGTTGTTTACATGCACCAGGAGCGGATGACAGATTTGCCGTTATTACGTCGCCAGTTGCTGTCTTGCCGTGACGCCACACTGCTCTGAAACGTCACTGAGAAGCCGTCCCCTCGATACCGAAACCGAAATTGCTGTTTTATGGTAGCGGTATTAAAAATATAAACAATGCATTCCCAAGCACTACGACACTCTTTATAGGTTTCTCGACACCAGTAGTTTTATTTAAAACACCAATCCGAAAATTTTTAAAAGTCGTGTCAGTACTCCATTAAGTATCGGAGGGACCCAGAAACCCCTTTCTCAATTTTATGAACTTCCCGATTAAACGAAAGAATTCGAGCGTTGTCATCACTTCCTTAAATCGAGCTGCCTCTAATATATATATACATATATATATATATATATATATATATATATATATATATATATGGAAAACCGGCGCCTTCAAGTTCAGCCAGAACTTTTTCGTATTAATCGCTCAAGGCAGTACTTTTATGCAACTTCTTTTCCACGACACAGTTTAAGTTCAGATGGATGTATCGAGCTGTGCCCTATCGATCGGGTGGCGGCCCACGCCACCTAGCCGTAATTCATAATGAAGTAATAACTCGGTGCAGTGAAAATGAAAATTGGCATATACAGTAAATGCACGTGCGCAAAGTTCAAAACACCTTCTAGGCATCACAAAAATTTCCCCCCAAAAATGCCGCCTCAATAGATAAATTCTCACGTTCACGCATGTCAGCACGATTTTTTCAGTGGGATTGGAGATGGTCAAAAAGCCACACGTACGTGTGTGTGTGTGTGTGTGTGTGTGTGTGTGTGTGTGTGTGCGTGTGTGTGTGTGTGTGTGTGTGTGTGTGTGTGCGTGCGTGCGTGCGTGCGTGTGTTTGTGCGCGTTTAAACTAAGTTGAAAAGGTTGGTAAGTTAACCAAGCAGGGGCTCGGTAAATAAGGAAAAGTCAGTTTCGCCGCAAGGGCGAAGCAATGAACGCGACAGCAATTAATTGGAATATCACGCGAAGAACGGCAAGCAGCTCGAAACTCCCAGTGCGCTGCTCAAGCACTAAGGACGCACCAAGAGAACACACACAAGACGAGCGCGAGCTAACAACTGTCACAGTTCGACACTTAAAGCGCACTGCTGAAACACAAAGGACGCACGAAGCGAACGCACAGGTAAACACAGGACGACCGCGAACTAACAACTGTCTCATTTGTTGCTTCTTTGTGTTTGAGCAGCGAGCTCTCTTCGCAAACGCGGCCACTGCAGTGAATGAAGTGACCTTCGTGCGCTTGGTAACTCCAACGCAAACTTTCCTGTGAAAGCACAAGGCGTACAAACCACCGCCATCATAAGATAAGCGCGAGCGCACAGGCGACCACGCCCTGTAGGGCAAAGTACAGAGAGGAGCACACGCATCGCAACGAGCGGGGCGACGACCTTTAAAGCGCACCCTTCACGCCATCTGGCTGGTAATGCAGAGAACACGTTGGTATGCCCCCGAGCTCTGCGTACTGTCAGCGGTAAACCGTATATATAAATAGCTGGCCGTTAGCATGCTGAAGGACGTACGCTCCGTGGCCCAGCCGTCTAACACCGCTCGCTGCGGAGCGAGGGGTCACAGGTTCGAATCCGCGCCTCGGAAAATATTTTTCGGAATTATTTTCTTTGTGGCTCATATATATATATATATATATATATATATATATATATATGTCTTTTGCGGGGCATGACAACGACGGCAACGGCGACGGTAAAAACCAGCAGACAGTGTCCATATACAGTAAAAGCTCGTTAATTCGAACTATAAAATTGTTCGAATTAAGCGGAGTTTGATTGAGCGCGCGGGCGCTAGAATGAACGAATACGGCCCCACAATGTGCGGGCAGAACCCAAAAAATTCACCTCAGGACTCGTTATCGTGAACTAGGCGCTACTACAAGTTTGTTGCAGGTGATTTCGTATATTAAGTTCATGGAGCTCTAACAGCGAACAGAATTAATTTATCAGTCAATGATACGCCAGAAACAAGCAATGACATGCATTCATGTGAGCAGTGAGCCGTAATGTGAAATATATGACACTATTTATGCTCCAAAACACGTTGATTTACATGGCACAGTTAACGTAATCAATATTTAAAGTAATCAGTAATTTGCATTGGCTTGCGTTTCTTCTGTCGCGACTCCATAAGCATCACTTGCATCTTTCACAAGAGCTCCAGCGCAGCGTCCGAATCCTTATCTGCTGAGAAATGCTGCGGCTTCATTCTTTTGAATATCTAGTTGACTTGGTTTCGTTTGGTTTTGCAACACATTGTGATCACTTTGGGCCGACTTCTGCGAGGAGCAATAAAAACCAGGGGCTCCCAGTTCGAATTAACCATTGTGAATACCGACTTGTTCGAATTATCGGGAGTTTTCCCGCATAGAAATACACAGGGCTGTGCCGGGATGAGGGCGGCAGTTCAAATTAAGTGTAAGTTCGAATTAACCTAGTTCGCGCTTTTACTGTAATTGCTATCGCTGTAAAATGTGCAGGACGCCGGAGCTTCGGCTTCGAGAGTTCACGACAGGTAGCTATATAGGCAGGCAGGCAGGTAGGTATGTGGGTAGGTGTGTCTTGTGTGTGTTCTCTTTGCCCTGTTTCGGCCTCCCGACCGGCCGTAACAGGGCAAAGCAAGGGAATGAAAAAAAGATTTCCACAATTATTCGTTCTATCGTACGTTGCTTGTGTCATGGGTGCCGCAAATATGTGGCAATGGCAAACTCCTTTCAACAAAAGTAGGCAGGAAATCAGATTAACTAAGCGTGGAGTTAGAGGAAGGCGAGCGGTATAAAATATCGCAATATAAGCTACCGCAGTTCTACTTCTACTCACATTTCTGCCTCCACAGCTCATCCCGTCGGCGACGTACGCAAGCTTGGTTTTAGATTTATCTCTGCTAATGTAACACGTCAGCAGGCAGTTCTCAGGAACACGATTCTGAGTTAAAAAAAAAGAAAATACACACACACAGACACTCACTACATATTGTACGGTTGCAGTACATCTAATGCAAAATAAACGACATGGTTTCATAACAATCTGGATTCCGGAAGATTGGGTAAGGTGTGCGCATTTATGTTGGAACAAACCTGTGCCTTCCTTACGCACAAATATTGGGTGCTATGAAGAGTAAGATCACCGCTTAAAATAATGATGCCCCTTGGAGCTAAAGGCAATAATTTTGCGCCCGTTTTCCTGAGCGTTATAAAAAAGGCATTTCGTGTTCAATACCACGACAGTCCTGTGTGTTTAGAATACGCGCTTACTCAGACCTAGGCCTGGAGCCCAGAGTATATAATGGTGTCGAGTCACAAAACGCCATGGAGCTAACAATGTATGGTTTACAATCAACGTCCCACAGTCCCACTGCTTATCACCATACTGACCTATGCACACCCTCCTAAGTGTCTATTTGTACCGAGTACAAACTCTCAGGTGTAGCCGCTTCCCTCTCGGGCGGCGACACTATGATGAACGCACATGAGGCTGGGATGACACGGGGAATTTCAGCAAATAAGAGCGAGCACCGGGGCGAACGAAGCAAAACGAAATTCCTGCACTTCATGACCTTGATAGTAAATTCAGTTGCAGTTTGCGATATAAATTGTTGGGCGTTAAAGACGGCACGCGGGCACGTTTCGCAGTTGCAAGAACGTAACATGCATTGCTTATTTAGTTACGAGAGCAGAGAGCATGAGTAGGATACACAAGCATCTTTTGAATAAATTTTCTTCGGGACTTATCTCTTTGCTCTGTATGCTAAGCGTCTCAGTTTTACCTGTGCATCTGAGAAAAAGCCTGCCAGCAAGCAGAAGACGATCTTTGGTGTTTAGGTCTGAGTCTAAGTCTTTATTCTAGACAAGCATACACAAATACATGGCTGAGGAGAAGAGAAAGAAAAAAAAAGCTGCTCAATCGCGGCTTGACCGTCAGGCCGGCCTGACTCGGCTTCCACGAATCATGACACCTTAAAGTGATTGCTAGTCCGCTAACAAGCTAAAGGCATTAGTTGCATTAACAACACAAAACTCGTGCCATGATATAAAAGCGTAGCATGTGCTAGCGACAGGCAAGGTATTCTGTATGAATTGCAGCAATCTGCGCTCGTCAAATATTCTGGTAATTGCTCGAAAAAAATGTAGCTATTTCTATGCACAAGACACCCAGTACAGGTTTAAAGGCCAGTTAGATTCTGCCTTCATGCGATACCAAAGAAGAACAAGAACAATAACGACACCATTTAAGTCACTGTCTGCATCGTAGGACACAAATAAGTGTTGAACGTTAGGTGGCCACTTTCGCAATTTCATGACACAGGCTCACAGAATACTTGCTACGTATATTTTAACCGAAAACAATTCTAAATGGGAATTGTATTTTTTTGGCTAGCACGACATATTCCGAATGGCTGGAGGATCCATCTTCTGTGATCGTAACTGGTATTTTCAACATCGAACCACAGACCGAAGCCACAGCAACAGACTCAGTATTCTTGGGTTACATGATTTGCACATGTTGATGGGAACGAAATTGCGGCGAAAAGTATCTGCCTATGATTGACTGTCCCCTGCGTTGAATAGCTGTCAGGTATGAACTTTGAACTCGCTCTTGTATTTTTAACGTGATAGGGTTAAAGAGCTCGTTTCGTAGAAATTCTGGCGTTGGCGTCAGCGTCGTTGGTTGTGAACGAAAAATGACCATCTTGTCCGAGCTTGCGCTCGCGCATCGCACATATATACGACGCGCAGGGTGGTGCTATAGGTCTGGACTTTATACGGAACATGATAGCGACTGCAAAAACCCGCCGAGATTGTCCATATAATTGTTATCGTAATAAAACATTTAAACACGGTCTTGACAAGACCATGATAAAGACGAATTAACTGCTGTCTTGACAAGAGCATGGGCTTCTTAAAGCGCTCGTTGAATAAAAGGTGCCGAAAGTAACTGAAGTATACTTAGGTGTTTCGAGATTGCTTTTTCTCAATTCCTTAACCTTATCGAAGGAACTATTCTGAGTTATAATCTAGCACGGTTGCACGGGGATAAAGATCGAGTGGCAGTGAATCTTGCTTGTAAAGTAAAATTGTCATCCATCCATCTGCCGCTCTTTGATACAAGGCAATTTATCCCGGACCCTACGAATTCTTCGTCAACAAAAAGGAGCTTCTTTCTGAGAAATTCGTTTTGATTTCCTTGAAACTTCGTGCTATGAGCATGTGGATGGCGATTTTTGGCTTTGGTGAAGCTTCCTATAGCTTCCTCTCAACTAACTTGCTATCGGAGGGAACACAGCGCAAAAGAAGGCGGGGACAAGGAAGGGCGACGCTGTGTTGCGTCGCCCTTCCTTGTCTTCGTCTTCTTTTGCGCTGTGTTCCCTCCGATGTCTAACCAACACGCCCAAGCTTCGATACTAAGTAACTTGTTATATTCCGTAAATTGTTCTGAGTTGTCCAATAATTCGCCCTCGGGCAGCAATCTGCAAGTTTCCTGGCTAGCTCGGTTGGTAGGACGACCGCCCTGGATCAGCTGGAATTGTTGCGGCATGGTGGCACCTGATGGAGAAGCTCTCAACCATGCGCTTCTTTCTACGTGGCCTCTGCGATCTGCTTCGGCATTGCGACGAAACACAAAGTTGACCCAAGGAATGCACCAGGGCACACGAACGCCGAGAGAGAGAGGTTAAGGGAAAGGCAGGGAGGTTAACCTGAAGAAAATTTTCGGTTTGCTACCCTGCACTGTGGAAGGGGTAAGGGGGAATAGAAAGGTAAGGAAGGAAAGGAAGTGAGAAAATGTATAAAAAAGAGATAGAAAAGAGATACTAAACGCCGAGGTGTGAGTGTCACTACTAGACATCTGAGTCAAGGATTAAGGACGCCACCATGTGTTTCGTGCGTTGAGTTATATTTGTCGTGAAGAAGGGAGCAGCGGGTGCCAGGAAAAATAACTAACATCCATAAACCACTTCAATAAAAAAAATTCGGCAGATCCCAGGCATTGTGGAAATCGGTTGAATGCGAAGCAGTCAGCGAGTAGATGTCTACGCTGTATTTTTGGGCTTTCAGTCAAGTGTTGCGAGGTGGATCGAAGTAATTTTGCAAGTGGAGTACTTGTATGCACATCATGGGCTTACCAGGCACGTCGCCTACAGTGGCGTTTAAAGGGTAACTTATGCTCTGGCTTAACAACAGGATTCATGTTAGAGCACAGACGTCAGTTTTATCGAAACGAAGTGCACGCTATGGTGCGATGTTGCGAATATCATAGGCAACATTCGTTAACGTATTCCTCCGGGGTCGAGCAACGCTTAAAATATAGCTTGCTGAGTCATAGGAGTACGTATGTAATGTTTATTAGACTGTTATAAAAGCAGAGCCAACACTGGAATCACAACCGGCGTGTGATGTTATCAAATTCGATAGCCAGCAATACACCCACAATTGACGTTGCGCCGACGTAAATGCCTGCATAGGATCTTTTTCCAAACAGTTTCTCGACCTGGGATGGCTCTGTAGTTGAATAATTCACCGTCGCGCTCAATACCTCGGTTCAATTTCTTCTTGGATTCTGACTTCTATTCTTTTCATTAGTGGGGTCAACAAGGCCGGTGTCGCATGTTCTTATCTCTTTCGCGTTTAAATTAACAATGTCGGTTCTCGCCATGCCTGGGTAGATATAAACTGCGAATCACCTGTGGCGTACACCCGTCTACCGCTGCCTATGCGAAACGGGTATGTGCCACACGTGACTGCAGGAAGGCGTTTCATGACTTAGACAACACGATTTTCATGTTATTCATGTCATGACCACACAGTCATGTTCATCATACCCTCATGCCCTGCTATGCCAATGTGTGTGACCAAGTTAAGGAGGCGACCATGAGAGCACCCAGACGTAGGCAGATAGATAGATAGATAGATAGATAGATAGATAGATAGATAGATAGATAGATAGATAGATAGATAGATAGATAGATAGATAGATAGATAGATAGATAGATAGATAGATAGATAGATAGATAGATAGATAGATAGATATGGTCAAAGTACCTTTGGTTCGTTAAGAAATATCTCGCATTCAAGAGTAATCACAGAGTGGTGCGAAAGGCAGCGGATGCTTGTAGCAACTCCTACCTATGTTGCTTCATAAGCTAAAAATAACTCGTTAGTTAAGAAGCTTTATTTGGTCGATCGCAGACAACAGTGCAAATTTGTGGACTACTCTGACACCTCTCGGCGCACTTTCAGCGATACCAGTGAAAAATTTTGAAACTTTATCCCTTCAAGCATTATCACCAGCTATATTACTTGCTACACAAGCTAACAAATATTTAAACGGGCGGCATTGCTGATAAAGATTTTGCAGAACTTTACGTGCGTCTTCTAAGCACTTCATAAAGTGAAATAAACAGAAAATTAAGGTTTCGTTAATTTTTGCATTATCACTTATAACAATTTTGCTGGATGCATACCTTTGTCAGCGCTTTTATGAATTCATAACCTGGGTATACTTTATTGCAGAACATGTCGTAATCGATTTTGTAACCTGGCAATTGGGGTGAATAGATGGGTTTTAGTTTGCTGTTCCTTACGCTGAGGCAGGTATAGTT
>JALIZH010007725.1:0-60773 GCA_030522465.1 Rhipicephalus appendiculatus
TCGTTTGATTAAGTCTCTTAAGGATAACAGTGAAGCATGCGCGAAACGTATAATCAGGAATCTGGTGGTAATAAAAACATTAAAAAAAGAATCTTTTTGTTCAATTGAATAAACAGTCTGAATAAATAAAATGCACGAAGGAAATAGCACACACGATAAGCCAGAATGTCTGCGTCGTCTGTTCTTATTGTAACTAAATTAACGAGATCGAGCTTATCTTCCCGCGTTCCTCGACGTTTGTGTTAAGGAAATGTCGACGCTTGAGTCGACAGATAGACGTTCGCAATGTCCATGTCATTGTTCCAGTGCGAAATGCGGGATATTTGTTCTACTGAATTTCACATGAATTTCCAAAAATACCTGAATGAAGAGATAACGAAAGCAGGGGAATTGTCGGGGGGGGGGGGGGGGGGTGGCTCGCTGCTTTGTTAGGCACAAACAAGTGAAACGTAAGGGAAGGAAAGCATAGGGTTCATTCTATAACAGACAATTGGGTCAAGGTAAGTATACGGTACATTACGGGTTCTTTGTAACTGCAGTGTTGTAAGGCTTGTGATGGGACTAGTTGGTAATCCCTCTTCAACAAACAGCGGAGGGAACACAGCGCAAAAGAAGACGGGGACAAGGAAGGACGACGCACACACAGCGCTGTGTGTGCGTCGTCCTTCCTTGTCCCCGTCTTCTTTTGCGCTGTGTTCCCTCCGATGTATAACCAACACGCCCAAGCTTCCATACTAATTCAACAAACAGTGCCGGAGCGACTAGCGGATAATGGAGGGAACAAAGACAGGCTTTGACCTCCAGTTGGGCAATTATTGAAAACGTACCCTTACATTGGAGGGGCCCGAATTCACAACCGAAGATTGCGGCTCCAGGCCCCACCGATGGAAAGGTTCTCTTTCGTCCGCTTTTATATTAATGTCAATTTACGTCGTAATTACAGTACCATAGTAAAAAAAAACACATAATATTTCCTCTGCTTTTCTTGACTTAGGCCTAACTGTTTGTTGATTTTGTTCGGTTGAGTCTCTCTATCTCAGGAAACACTAGGACTCATATGGCGCAGTTTTGGTGATGTGTGGTGGATTGTTCCAGTCTCGTGCGACTCTAATAAATAAAGATGATTGGAAAGTGGTGGCACGCGCACATGTGCCTGTGACTCCAAGTGGGCGACATGTGTAGTCTGTGAAATGGGCGTAATGTGCGCGGAAGATTGAGGGAACTGGGAAAGAATGTACGGACAAGAGAGCGACAGATGCCAAGCTTGACGACCGAAAGCCAGTGTTGGCAACTGACACTCACCATTGCCTGACATAAGCGGCACGAGTTGTGTGTTAACTTCGTTCACTTGTTTACGGCATGCACGTAATTAAAAAAAATCACCGCCATATCTACAAAGTGAATGATGTTGGGAAACCCATATAAGAAACATCACGTCATCAGCCCTAAAAAGGCTTTTTGTTCTTAGACATCGACTACGACTCGCACCATCCAAAACAAAGCTACTGGCCTACACTACACTAGTTCAACCATTACTAGAATATGGCATAGTTGCGTGGTTTCCTCATACCAAAACACTCATATCCCAACTAGAAGGCATACAACGGAAAGCGATTCGTTTTGTATTCACTAAATACAAGAGAACGGATTCGCCAACAGAACTGTTCAAGCAAGCTAAATTACTAACCATAGAAAGCAGAGCTAAAATAGCAAGATTAAAGTTTCTATTCGAATGTTTGAATGGAGACATAAAGATCGTTAAAAACAAGTTAATCTCATTAAACACTGCAAGACCAACACGACGCAAACACCCCCCAAACACTGGTTGAATACGCGACCAACACAAACTGCCTAAAATACTCTTATTTTCCTCGTGCAATTAGAGAATGGAATGAATTAGATAAATCGACCACTAATACTAAGTCCATAAGCACATTTGTAACGTCATTACAAAACGCGCTCATGACCACACAATTGCAATAGCCCTTCCGTTAAATAAGTTTTCCATTTTAGAAATTACACATATTGTGCATTGGTTATTACGCAAAATGTATGTACTTTTAGTATTGTAAATGTTTTTTTTTCTTTAGTGTATCAGCTGCAGCTGCACCTATGCTAACTTTGCTTATGTGTAAAAATTTGATGTGACTTACCTTTGTTTTCATTACGTGAGCCGCAGTGGTTTTCTGCGGACGTAATTTTGTATAATATGCAGCAATGACAAGAGTGTCATGTACTAAGAAACTAACAATTTACTACGTCTTTTTTTTTCTTTTTGTTCTTTCTTTTATGACTATTGTAAGCGACACTTTATGTATGTGTTCCTCCTGCAATGATCCCGAATGGGATTGGCAGTATTGTTGAATAAATAAATAAATAAATAAGTAAATAAATAAATAAATAAATAAATAAATAAATAAATAAATAAATGTTAGAGGAGCT
Source organism: Rhipicephalus appendiculatus (assembly GCA_030522465.1). Classification (NCBI taxonomy): domain Eukaryota; kingdom Metazoa; phylum Arthropoda; class Arachnida; order Ixodida; family Ixodidae; genus Rhipicephalus; species Rhipicephalus appendiculatus. Next base: position 2,443 of record JALIZH010007725.1, read on the forward strand.
TGCTCGGAGATGATCGGGTTATCCGCGAATCCTCCGTACACATCTCCTACCATCATATATAGACGTGACAACGTTGTTATATATATACATTACATACACAATTGACATTTCGATGCACTATATACATTTTGATGGACTATATACATTATATATACACAAGAGATGTTCTTTTGCAAAGTACAAGAAGGGCGTCCCTCGATGAGCTCGGGCACTCGTTTCCCTTTAAAGATCATTGCTTTATGATGCATGAACTATATAGATTATATATACCTGTTCATGCGGCCGAGCGGTAACGAAGAGTGTTCACTGCGCGAGCTCCCGGCGAAGAGAAACGAAGCGCACGTGCCGAGATTGATGTGCGTCGCCTTGAGCGGCGCCGCCATCTAGTGAGCATTCTTGAAATCACCGGAAAGCCGGCGCCTTGAGCGGCGTGTACACGCCGCCGACATCGCTGCCGCCATCGCCGCCGCCGCCGGACATGGCGCGAGCTTAAGAAGCTTGCCGAACAAGCTCCTAAAAAAAAATTAATAAACGCCACTCGCGTGACTCTTGCGAAAGCGTGACACCGACGCGATAAGCAAGAACACTATGACGATCAGCTGCCCCATGGCTTTAGCCTCTACGTCTCCTTCTTTCGGCAGCTGCATAAGGGCCCCCCTATGAATTATTGCTAATGCTGTGCGTTGAGCTCGTTGGTGGGTCATCATAACTGTCATTGGTAAAGCTTTTTTTTTAATTTTAAAGACGATAGTCTTTCTTGGGATACTTGAACGCAAAAATTTTGGTCTTGCTGTCTGTCCGACGTCCCCTGATTCAGCCACTCGGCCAAAGTTTAACCACTTTCTGAACGCCCAGCCACCTTGAACTAGTGTTTGCGTTCATACTTGTCAACATATTCGATCAAAAAGCACATACTACGCATACCTGAGGCACAACGTTAATATGTAAGTATCAGGTAGTGTGTTCTTTTATTAGAAAATACATAGGTACGCAATTCTAAAGACCCTAGTGTTTTTTAGGCTGCGCTGAAAATGCGACGCTGTGCACGAACTGCGACGCTTTGCACGAAAAAAGCCCTGTGCCTACGATAAGGTGCTGCCGCTAGCAGTGGCCCTTCATCACGGTGTAATGCCCTTGGTTCAGCACAAGCTCATGTTTTAGGTGCGAAGCAGCTCTTCGACTAGGCTGTGTAAAGCTGTCCCTCCCTCCGTGCGTACGAACGCGCCGCAACGCTCTCCCATCGCCTGCAGGTGTTGGAGCGGTGCCAAGTAGGTCACGCCGCAGCTGCGCGTTGACGTCACGCTCCCCTCGCAGTGCGCGCTGACGTCACTCTCTCCCTCGCCTGCCGTGCGCTCGCCGGAGCGCCCGCAGCTGCCGCCTGACGCGCAACGACAAGACCTACGCCAGCCATCGCTTCAAACGAATCTTCCAGCGCTCACCGCAGCACCCGCGTTAGCGCTGTTCAACCCGTGACGCCACCCGTGCGCAACCCTGCTGCTTCGCATCCCATCAGGGTTCTCTTTGGGAAGATGCACCTAATTTTCAATGGCGTCCATACCACGCGCAGCGCCTCCTCTATTTTATCAATGCCAGCTAGATGCAGCCAATTCAACGTAGAGTAGGCGCTGTCTGAGGCAAGGCAAAACATAGTAGTACGGCCGGCACAAGACTATCGTCTTTCGACGACATTTGCAGCGAAGCACGCAGATACGCGGCCAATTTTTTTGCTATCGCATCAATTGCTTCACCCGGCAGTGAAACTGTGAGCTTTATCGTCTCGTTTGTGATTTTTATCATTGACACAGTACGTCCGCCAACCGAAACCACATTTCCCATCCGCACTGCATGGCAGAAAACAGGATTGTAGGGCGCTTTGAACCGCCCTGCCTTTCATTTTCAACTCTCTGTCCTTACCTCTGCCCCGCCACGGTGGTCTAATGGTTATGGCGCTCGACTGCTGACCCTGAAGGTCGCGGGATCGAATCCCGGCCGCGACGGCTGCATTTTCGATGGAGGCGAAAATGCTTGAGGCCCGTGTACTTTTATTTAGGTGCACGTTAAAGAACCCCAGGTGGTCTAAATTTCCGGAGCCCTCCACTACAGCGTCTCTCCATAATCATATCGTGGTTTTGGGACGTTAAAACCGAGATATTATAATTATTATCTCTCTACCTCTGATTTATCTTTTTTTCCCCAAGCTCCCGCACTCTATAGTAGTAAGCTGTTTATTCAACGGTACGCTTTTTAGCAAAAGGTAAAGCAGAACAAAGTTGAGACCACACCGCTGTGCTTTTTCACTATGTCACGGGCCTTTTTGTGACATTTTAAAATGTTCACTCTCCCTGGGAGAAAACACTATACAAAAGTGTTAGAATGAAATTTCAAAGTCTCATTTCCTGCGGCGAGTTTCAATGTCCTTAACGCATTTGACGGTTCTCTTTTACGCTCCCGGAAAAAATACATCATAAAGTAATGCATTGTGCCCATCATTATATATAACTTCCGCGGGACGTGATTCATAGCTGCCGCTACCTTCCGCAGATTCTCTCCGCTTAACACCAGCACCCGCGGCTGCTTCGGCAAGTCAAGTGGTGTCATCTTCACCAGTTCTTCTCACTAGCCAGGAAAAATATTCTTTACGTATTTCGATGTGCTGTCTTCGCAGATCGCATGGTGCCTACGAAGGCCCCAAGAAAAACGAAGGCAATTAAACTGTCGTTAGCATCCTCGCGATAGCGTGCTTATTTTTGAATACTTATGTGAGTCCAGATCTACTGATTAAAGTCGAAGCAGCTTGGTTTGCGAATGGTGTGGCACAGTACGGCCCAGGTAATCGGCTGCTGGGGCCGCATGTAAGTCGGTGTGTTTTAGCAAGCTTTTTTAGAAGCCTACTTGGCTTCTTTTTAGAAGCCTACTTAGTCATGGTGATTTCCTTTGTACAGCTTTTAACGCGATAGCGTTAAAGTGCTCATTTCGCCGAAATTCGGGCGTCGGCGTCGGCGTCGTTGGTTGTGAGCGAAAAATCATCATGTTGTCCGTGAGCGAGAAATCGAGAAAGATGCAAATAAAATAAATAATAAAAAATTTCCGGGTCTGAGTTAGGATCGAACCCAGGCCGTCTGTGTGGCAAGCAGGTGTTCCACCACACAGCCACGCCTCTGCTTGGAAATGCAGTGAAAATAACTTCCTCTGGTTGCAAAGGCAGTGAAAATAACTTTCATTCTTCGCAAACGCAAGCGTGCTTTATATAGATGTCGCAATATAACATGTAATATCCCAGTAATATTGCGTGGTACAAGCGTACATTGCCATCGGGCGTCCAAAACAGGTGACTATCACAACGAATTCGTAGTTTAAAGCCGGCTACCCATTACAAAAGGCACACACCTTACTGCGCGTACGTGGGTGCATAGCAAGTATGCACTAATAGTTAACGTACGTACTCGGGACAGGATATCGCTATCGCGTTCAACTCTTAAAGGTGAAGATTAAGGGTCCCCCAATTTTTTTAATGGTACACACGACATTTACTCTAGGAATCCAAGATAATAATCGTGAGTTTCCCATAACCCTGGTCCCACGAATGCGATCCCCAACGAGAACACGCCGCACGCAAGGTGCTAGCCGATCGGCATCTGCGACCTGCTGTGGCTATCTTGGGACGCCTTACTGTCAATCGGAGCCGGCAAGAACACGTTGTTACGATCGGCCTTGGAAGCCATCATGGCAGAGGCACCAGAGAATGCTCCTGTCACTCAAAGGTTCCTTCCGGGCTCGCTGCCCTTCGGGGGCGCAGGTCTAATCCCATTTTCCTGGAATGCCGACGAGCGTGCGGCGTGCTCAGGTGACCAGAAATCCAGCAAGGGTGCGGCGAACAGCCCTTTGTTGCAAGATGCTTCCGGCGTGGGAAATGAGCTGCTGACATCTTTCCCAGTGACGTGGCATGTCTCTGCGGCTGGACGGAGCCATTAGCGGCCGCAGGTGTGGTCGACAACAACAACCACGTCATCAGAGGTCACCGACTTGACACCAGTCCGGTTCCCCTTCGGACATTTCCTCCTCGCCGACAATATCGAGTCGTATGGGCGTGGTACGTAGACATCCCCCTGGGTGGGGGCATTGGTGTTCCCCATTTGGACTTCTCGTCCTTGCCATTTTGAGGAATGTGTTGTGCGTCCCGTTGCCTCCTTTCTGGGGGCAAGGCGTTGTGGTGGCAGGACACCTTATTGGCGGGTGTTGCTGACACCGGTTTGATTGCCTCAAGTTGCCAGACTCGGGGCTTTAAAAGCCGAAGACTTTTTGTAAAAACTACTCTTCTTCTTTATCTCTCAATGTAAATAAACGTCTGTAAATATCTCTCCCACGAGCGCCTTCCTCTCTGGAAAAGATGGGCTAGGGGACCGGCTGTGGGCGAGCTACCGACGATGAGTCCCGCCGGACCCGGTCGCAACAACGTGTACCGGACGTGCTTGTAGAAGACGTTCAGTCGTTATCAAGGTGCTCGACTACGAGGTATTAGTCGACGGAAAAGTGTGCCTGCTGTCTAGAAGCGACAGTTTCGGGTTATTTCCTCGACCGCCAAAGTAATGCGCAGACATGTTTTGCGGCTACCACTTTTCCGCTGCAGCTTTAATTTCGCGGTCCGGCGTCTGCGCGCTTTATTTCCGTTCTCTTGTGTCAGTTTCTGCCTGCCTCAGTCTTTTCTACGACGACTCTCTAAAACAAGCTCATCTTTCTGTAGTTCTATTTCTTTAGCTCCACACTGCTACACCAAGCCGGGCATTGACCCGTTTTGTACTGCAGTGTCTGGCTGCTTTGTCTCATGACTTTCGGAACTCACCACTTACTCTCAGAACCCAGTGTTTCCCTATCAATAGAGCAATGTTTTTTTGTAGGCAGGCATTGCAGCGTATAAGGCTCAGGATCTCTGCATAAGCGCGCGTAGCCAATATCGGCGAAACCTGGCAATATTTATCACGCCAGTCATCCTGAGTGGATCTGAAGCACCAGGGCGTTTATAGGAACTCTCATACATTTCCTGGGAAATGAATGTGCCCATTGTGAAGTTGGCAGAACAGGTGACAATAATTGACTGCTGTATACTGACCGTACAAGTGAAATCATATGCAGCTGTTTTGGCAATTACGATCATTCTAAGTTTTGTATCACAAAAAATGGTTATATGCACAGCGCTAGTAAACTAAAAAAATTACACCATCTCCCGCTAAAGGGAGTTGAGACCACACCGCTGTGCTCTTCACTATTTCACGGGCCTTTTTGTGACATTTTAAAATGTTCACTCTTCCTGGGAGAAAACACTATACAAAAGTGGTTATACACTATACAAAAAATGGTTATATGCCCACGTACGAAGGCTCAACGAGGCTAGCGTACGAAGGCTCAACGAAGCTTTCAACACACTGACATCCACACTACGGCGAGTTGTATGATAAACATTTGGTATTGAAAATATTTTAGTGTGGAGAACCTCCGTGGGCAAATTTTTCGCAGAAAAGAATGTGACTAATACTAGTAGTTGTTGAATTTGGAACTATAAGTGGAATCGGCTTACGGCCTAGGCCACTAGGCCTAACAAAGAGATATGCAAAATGAGAAATTCTTACGTCCACATAATTGAAGCAGTTGTAAGCACAACTGTGTGAAATCACTGAGAAGCCAACGTGGTACATGAAATGAATAACCGAAAATGAACTTCGGAAATATGTTTAGGAAGTTAAAGGAGCCCAGAAATGAAATTTCAATCTCAAGATGCGCCCTGCCTTCGATTTCTCTGTCTGCATAATTTCTTTCGCGAAAAATTGTTGGCGTCTGCCAACTAGACGCAATTTCATTTTGAGGAAAAACACCTAGCGTACGAAGGCTCAACGAGGCTTTAAACACACTGACATTCACACTACGGCGAGTTGTATGATAAACATTTCGTATAATAAATATTTGGATATTCTTGGAGTGACATGAGTCTGATGGCAGGAAGCCCTGGCGTCAACAGGGGGACTGGTGTTCTCAGCTGTCTTAGCGGCTTAGGGAAGTCATGTCCACATCAAATGAGACAAAGTTTCCAGCGTCAAGTCACAAGGCTACAAGATGCTGTCTATTCGACTCAGGTCATCAGAACCATAAGCTTCTCAGTGCTCGAGAAAGTGAAAGGATGCAAAAGAACGAGCCAAGATGAAACAAGGTGCTGCGCAAAGGACACAGGGACAAGGAAGTGAACGAGGACGGGCGCAGACTCGCGACGAGTCGCGAGTCTGCACCCGTCCTCGTTCACTTCCTTGTCCCTGTGTCCTTTGCGCAGCACCTTGTCTCATCATGTACGACCGACTCGCCCAGCAACATGCATTATTGAAGGAACCAAGAAACTGACGATCAGGGCCCGCAGTGTCAAATACAAGTGGTTCCATATGTGCACGGTCTAAGCCACAACTTAAAAAGATTGCAAAACACCAAGGCATACAAGTAGTGTGTTCTGCCCCACTGAAAGGACGTATGATGTGCCAGCGCGACAACCACGACAGGGTGGAAAAACGATGTGAGGTTAAGCACAGAAAGAAGTACGTGCCGTCCTCCGCGGTGGAGTAGTGGTTATGGTGCTCGGCTGCTGACCCGGAAGGTCGCGGGTTCGATCCCGGCCGCGGCGGTCGCATTTCGATGGAGGCGAAATGGTAGACGCTTGTGTACTGTGCGATGTCAGTGCACGTTAAAGAACACCAGATGATCTAAATTTCCGGAGCCCTCCACTACGGCGTCTCTCATAATCATATCGTGGTTTTCGGACGTAAAACCCCAGCTATTATTATTATTATTATTAGAAGTACGTGCCATGTGATCAGAGGGCAGTATACAGCGCACCACTGTCGTGTGGGTCCGTGTACATGGGGCAAACGGGACGCTGCGTGAATGACAGAGCCAGGGAACACGCAAACAATATTCAGGCATGCGCAATCATAGGCCACCTCTCAGCCCATTGTCGGACGTGTGGGTGCAAAGCACGCTTTGACAGCACGGAAGTGATTGCTAAAAGGAAGGACACGGACGCTCGCGTAATAATAGAAGCTATCGCCATAAAAACTAAAGGCACAGATTGTATCAGCGCTCCATCAGTTGTGCTGTCACGGAAAAAATTGACTACCTTCATGACAAGTGCCCAACTCTTTTTAATCTTGTTTTGCCTATGTAATCTTTGGCCACATCTTTTTAACTGTAGATTGCCGCATCTATATATTCGGCTGAGGGTTTCATAAAACACCAGTTGTTAGTGTCAGCACTGTCTTCGTGTTTCTTTTCCTCGTCCGTGCGTTTTAATTTAGCTGCAACCATTCGACATGTATGACAGAGAGTGAAGCAATTATTGGTTCATCAGAGGGGAAGGAGAGAAAGAAAGATGGGGCCCGCAAATCATATGTTAATCAAGATATGCATGGTTATGAGGAACGCCGTAGTGAATGCCTCCGGCAATTTCAACTACATGGAGTTCTTCAGCGTGTCCCTATATCAAGTGCACGGGGCCGTAGAATTTTGCCCCAAAGGCGACCTCTGGCGCTAGGATCACATCCGCGTATTTTGAGTCAGCAGTCGAGGATCTGAACCATTCTACGACCGTGGTGGCGCGGCATACAATAAATGAACAAAGTCATTAGAAAACTGACCTCTGAAGCAGCGATTGAGGCTGCAGGCAAAGCGCTAAAAATCGAAATAAGCAAGACCTCCGAAACCGCCATGAACTTCATTAAAAGGACCACAGATCAGGATGTAAAATTAAATATTCGCGACTTTCTAAAGTTATCAAAAGTAGAAACTCAGTGACATATGCAGCAGTAAAAGGGAGACGGGAGCAATAAGGTAGCTCAACCCTGCATAGGAATAAGGACCAAATTCAGGGAGTGGAAGTTAAGCTGGGCAATGTTGACAGTGGTCGTAGTTTCGACGCCGAGCGAAGGAACTTTTTCTTCTAGTTTTTTTCTTTGCTGTATCTTAGAATATATTTTGCAACGTCATATCCGTGCCGAAAATAGCGTGGTGGACTGTGGTGGACCCCGGCATGAAATACTTTCGTGTTAAGAAAAGCACAATGTGAAAAACAAAAACCAAAAAAAAGAAATCGCCAAGAGACCATCTGCACACACTTGGACATACAAAAACAGGTGTTTTCTGGAGACAAAAAGAACGAAGAGAGAGAAAAAGACATGTGTAGATATGCGTAGGTGATCCCGGCAGACAGAGGAAGTACGTTCTTTTCATTCATTGTCTAGCGCCACTTCTTAGCTCCCCCCTTCGTCATTTGCTCATGAAATATAGTGAGGCGGTGAAGCTTCACAATAAGTGATAAGCGCGTAAAAAAAGGTGTCTACGGCCTAAAAGCATAGTGCAAATTCGGGAAAAAGAGTCGCCAAAAGATCACGTGCACATACTTGGAAACATGAAAAACAGGTGTTTTCTGCAGAAAAAAAAAGGAAAAAAAAGAGAGCTAAAAATATGTAGTGTACTGAATGCGCATGACAAACGCTCCGCTGTCAGAAAAGAGCAGGACAACGATCCGTGGCTGTGGTTGTCGCTCGTGCTCGCTAGTTACCAAACCTGGCTTACAAAGAGCCTTGCACCAAGCCACGGATAAAGCTGCTCGACGTACGAAACTCCCATTTCAAGTGGTGGAGAAGCCGGGGTTCCCTTCATCCTGGAACTTCGCAGTCGGACGCTACCATGACCTTTCACCATGACTGCATCTGGTCCGTCGCAAGCTGCCGCAACAACTGCAGTCTTCTGTACTGGCGTGCCCCGGCAACGCGAGCCACGGGTATTTCCCGGTGACGATGAGCACGACGTCGAGGATTGGCTCGTCGAGTACGACATAGTAAGCGCTTCCAACAAATGGGACGACTGGGACAAGCTCATGAACGTGCGTTTTTACATCGCTGAGGTGGCCAGTCTCTGGTTTAAGAACCATGAAGCTGAAATCGCCAACTGGTCGACCTGTAAGGCAACCATCACAGAGGTCTTCGGTCGTCCCGCCGTGCGCCGGCTTCGCGCGGAACAGCGTTTGCGTACTCGAGGCCAGAGGCGGGACGAGACGTTTACGAGTTATATCAAATATGTCTTGTCCCTTTGCAAGCGCGTCTACCCATCCCTCACCGAAGTGGACAAAATAAAGCATGTCATGAAAGCACTCCATTATGATATGTTTCAGATGCTTGTCGCTAGGAATCCTCGGACTGTAGCCGACATGGTACAACTCTGCGAGTGGTACGACGAGTTGCGAAAGCGGCGTGCCTCTACGCGTCGTGCTGCCGAAGGTACAGCTGGGGTATCCGCCCTTGTCAATGACGTCGCCGCTGACTACACCGTTTTAATGCCGCAGATCAAGCAGTTCATCCATGAGTAAGTTGTGCGTAAACTTTCCCTTTGTCGCCCAAACACCTTAGCCAGTGACAGTATCAGACCCACGTCCTCCTAAGGTGATTGAGACGCAAGTAGCACAGGCACTACCACCATCACCGCCTGCCGCTACACCGCTGACTTACGCGGCCGTCGCTGCCAGACCACAGGCCCCATCTCTTTCAGGCGCCTACCGGTCCACCCGGTCCTTTCACAAGACGCCGTCACCCACACTTGCGGTACACCATCCTGCTTCGCCCTCCGGACCTTCTGCTGTTAACCCATGTCACACCTTCGGTAATTGGCCGATATGTTTCGCGTGATCTTTTGCGGGGCATAAAGCCTGCTACTGTCGTCGTCGCAGCTTCCACTACTGGGACGGTGTGGCTTCCTCCAATAATCAGGCTGCCCAGCATTCCTAATAACTTTCTTCTGCTGCCACCGACTCGTTTTCCCCACGACGCCCTTTCGACTCACGCCCTTCATCTTCGCCCCGTCACCGATCCATCGCCCCTATGCTACGCTCACCAAGCCCCGCACGAGAGGAGAACTGACAGCTGCAGTTGCGGAGGCAAGAACTGCGTTGTCATCGAACTCTACAAGACCTCCTCTTTATGTGCCCAACGAAATTGATATAGAAGTAGAGGGTATCGCCGTAGGTGCACTTGTCGACACAGGAGTGGTCGTTTCTGTAATTATTGAGAAACTGTACTGTACTGTACTGAATAACTTTATTTGGTCCTGAGGAGGCGATGTCCCCCAAGGGGGTGTCGTCTGCGGGCCGCGCCCACGACGGGACCGAGAGTTGAAACTCGACGGCCAGGTCGTGAGCTCTCTGGACGGCCCGAAGTTGGTCGTCCTCGTGGGGACTTGTGAGGAGTGTGTCCCAGTCCTTTTCTGTGGTTCGAGACCCGTCGTCCACGCGCAACTCGGGGCATTGCCACAGCATGTGTTGCAAGTTACATCGCGGAATGCCGCATCGGGGGCATCCCGGCCTTAGTTTGATTATAAATCTTGCATAAACTGCCGGTGAAGGATATGCTCCTGTCTGTAGGAGACGGAAGGATAGTGCTTGTGGTCGTTTTAGTCGAGGGGGTGAGGGATCGGTGCCGCCATTTGAGAAAAGTGACGACGCCGCTTACCGATCTTGCCCTGCGTACGGCGACATCGCATTACATCACGCCTTCGGCTCAGTGCACAGCTCGCGTTGTGATTCAAAATGTTCGGTATGCCATCAAGTTTGTCGTTCTTCCGCGATCATCCTACGACGTAATTCTAGGATGCGATTTCCTTTCTACCCATCAGGCCTTCGTAGACTGCGCTTGTGCAGGACTCACATTGTCGACTCCTTACCTCGACGACCACATTCCCCCTAAACTGTTTGCCGCAGGTGACGTCCACATCAAACATTTGTCCGCCGTTCTGGTACGTGTGTCTGCGCCTGCTGCCACTAACTCGGCTGTTGTCTTTCAACCATCTATAACTATTGAGCGTAACCGAACCTTCGTGCTTCCGTTTGGCGTTATGAACTCTTGCAATGGCTCTGCGGTACTTTAAGCGTGCAACGTCTCTGCTTGCCCATGTCTTCTACTACGCGGCGAGTGTCTGGGGAGCCTCGAGCATTTGGATTGTGTTTTTGAAGATACAAAGCTTGGAGACAAGTTCTCACTGCCAACTTATGCCGCCACCATTGCGACAGACACTGATGCTCCTACAGACATATTCTTTAAAGCCGTTGACTCCCAGCTCATGACTGAGCAGAATAAACATTTGTCAACCTCCTCCAGCGTTTCAAGCCTCCTTCGACCACGACCAACCTTAGGTCGAACGTCAAAGCTGTGCACCATATTGATACCGGTCAACATGCAACATTGCGACAGCGTCCGTACATGTGTCGACATCTGAACATCTGGTCACCGATGAACAGGTGGATGATATGCTGAGACGTGGAATAATCCAGCCGTGCAGCAGTCCATGGGCTTCACCAGTTCTGCTGGTGAAGAAAAAGGGCGGATCCAGGCAACGGAAAGATGGCTTTCAAGAGTACCTCGTTGCCTACGCAAGCCAAGCCCTTAGTAAAGCGGAAAACGACTATTCTGTCGCTGAAAAGGAATGCCTTGCCATTATTTGGGCGATAGAGAAATTTTGGCCTTACGTGTACCGGCGCCCTTTTGACGTATTGACTGACCACCATGCCCTGTGCTGGTTGTCGTAAAAAAACATCCAAGTGGTCGCCTCACCCGATGGTCATTACGCTTCCAAGAATACGATATCCGCGTGGTGCATTGCTCTGGCCGCAAACATTCAGACGCAGACGCTTTTTCCCGTTCGCCCCTGTCTCCTGACTCTGCCTGCTTCACAAGTACTACTTGCGATACCACCACCCTCACCATCTCCGACATGTCGTCTAAGCAACGCAAGGGCCCGTGGCTTGCTTCCATTCTGGACATTCTGTCTGGTCGGACGTCCTCTCCCTCTTCTCGGACATTGCCTCGTCAAGTCGAGCACTTCGCCACTCGCGAGGACGTACCGTACCGCCGAAATTACACACCGGGCGGCTGTAAGTGGTTAATCGTCATACCGCGTCACCTCCGGACCGAAGTTTGTTCTACGTTCCACGACGATCCACAGTGCGGCCATGCAGGTTTCCTCAAGTCTTATTCTCGCATCAGGCTTTGATATTACTGGTGTGGCGTGCACCTTTTCATTCCACAGTGCGTTCGTACATGTTACACATGCCAGAGACGAAAGACACACGCCACCGGCATCTTGTTACCGTTGCCCAACTATTCGACCACGTCGGCCTCGACATCTACGGTCCCCTTCCCAGCATTGCACACACGGTAACCTTTGGATAATCATTGCCGTGGAACACCTCCCACGATACGCCGAAACTTCACCTCTTCGTACGTCTACAGCAAAATTCGTTGCCGCTTTTATTCTCCACAATCTGGTCCTTCTTCATGGAGCCCCTCGAGAGTTGCTGAGTAATCGCGGTCGTGTGTTTCTCTCAGACTTCAACACAGCATTGTTGCGCGAGTGCGGCGTCGTCTAACGCACCACAAGCGCCTATCGTCCTCAAAGCAATGGGATGACAGAACGCTTTAACCGTACTCTCAGTAACATGCTGTCAATGTAAATCTCGTCAGACCACTCCAATTGGAACCGGGTACTCCCCGTTTGTTAGGTTTGCTTATAATACCGCCATTCAAAGCGCTGGGTTCTCTCCTTTTTTTTTGTCCTTTACAGACTCGAGCCTTCTTGTACTGTGGACACTATTCTTTTGTACCGACCCGACGCCTCAGAGTCCACGACTCTATCCCAAGCAGCTTCTTACACTGAAAAATGCAGGCAAGTTGCACGCTCATTCACAAGACAAGGGGCGCCAGAAGTAGCATCACGACGCATCCACTGACACCGCTTCCTATGACCCTGGCTTGCGTGTTCCACTACTCCTGGTCTTTCCTCGAATCTAGTTCCCAAGTAGCAAAGTCCATACCGTGTAGTTCAGCAAACATCGACCGTGAACTGTCTCATCGAGCAACTGGAACCATCTACTGACCATCGTCGTCGTGTCCGGAAAAATGTCCACGTGTCTCGACTCAAGCAGTGCTACGATCCTCCTGTGTTTCCTAGCCCCTAGGTCGCCAGGATGGCTCCTTATTCCGCGGGGACTAAATTGTACTGAATGCAAACGACAGACGATCTGCTGTCAGAAGAGAGAAGGACGACGATCGGTGGCTGTGGTTCTCGCTCGCGCTCGCCAGACCTGCCTTACAAAAGGCCTTGCACAAAGCAACGGATAAACCTGCTCGAAAGATGTATATGTATATGGCTAGCGGAAACGAAAAACTGTTCGCCACGAGCAACGATAACGGCCTCCAATGGCTGCGCCGTCAGTTACGTCTTTCTCTGCGTCGCACCCAAGCGTGCGCGCTATTGACAGCGCCGTTTCTGATGCCATTTTCTGCGTCGTGCCCAAGCATACGGGGCATTGGCTGCGCCGTCAGCGCTGTCGTTCATCCCTTGGCAGTCGTGCCGCCGAGCCCGCACGCAGCAGTTTCAACTTACAACTTCCACATGGGGAGGGCACGGATTGTACGAACGCCCCAACAGCCCAAAACTTTCCAAGAACAGCGCCGACAGCTGATCCGTGAGAGAATTTATTTTCGCCGGGCTGATGCAGCAGCCCGGGCCCAAGAACAGGCCCTGGTGTAGAAGCGTAAGCAGCAACTGCGCACCGAGGATCCGGCAGCCTTCCGCGACAACGGCGAGCCGAGGAAGCGGCGTTGCAGGCAGAGCAGCGTCAACGTGGCAATGGCGGGAACGCGTTCACCGGGGGCCAACGCCCGCTTTCGGCGGGGAGTTTCTCGAGCGGCACTTTGGCTTCGGCTGGGACTGCGAAAACGTACTGCTTTCGTATAACTGAACATATAACTAGGCTCTTCCATTAGGCTGCCGAGCATTAGTATTAAGCGTGGTCACGGCTGTGCCCACGTAGCACATTTCCGTAGACTATGGTCACAGCGCCAAAACGTTGCCTGCATCAGTCATCTGGAGATCGTGTATTGATAGGACGGCGAGGACAGGCTAAGCAGACGATGTGGCACTGCGTAGCACACTATGAGTGTTTCCTCTTTTTCTCTAGGCTAAAAAATTAGGCAGCTCCTACAGTGCAGCGAGAAAAATATAATATATATGACGTAGTTCTGTGGAAACAAACCTACACAAGAGGCAAATGAAATTTAGATACTAGAGTATCCTTATTTCATTAAAGACACCACCTTTTGTGACTGCTCCCTAATTTCATTCAAAAACAAATAAACGATTGAATTGAATTGAATTGAATTGTATAATTTTTAAGTCTACTATAATTCCATTTCAATGTGCTAAAAGAAGCGCTGTTCGCAAAAGAGGTATGGATAATTAGATACAGTTAGCGCCAAATCTTAAGGGCTTTCATGACTATTTTATAACGTAGCCAGTAGTGGAGCACTGGACGGGCCGGCATTTTCGGCCCGGGACCGGCCAGGCCCGGGAACTGTTTAAACTTACCCGCCCGAGCCCGGCGCGGTGACTCAAAAGCGAGACCCGGGCCCGGTCCGTACCCGAGGAAAAATTCGCCTACCCGGCCCGGCCCGACCGCAGTTCGGGCCCGACGAGGGGCCCGATCCACTAATCTAAGTGGTGTTTCCCGAACATGAAATCGACAACAAGGTGTTTTAAGTGGCAAATATATACGCTTTGGTGGCGCATGCTTCGCAAAAAATATGCTTTCACCTACGGTAATTTCTTGTAAAAAGGGTTCATGGTGGAAACAGCTGAGCTGATATACTGGATGCAATGAATGTATGATTGGCAGTGGTACACTGCACCTACTTTTTCTGCAAATACCATGGGGATGCAACCAAGGCTTCGATGGACACCCGTCTGTTCTGGAGGAATCACTTGAATGAAAAAGACGAGGACACCGACCAAAAGAGAATAAAAGTGCGTTGACGTTGCGTGACCCAGAATGGAAGCCTTGTTCACAGTGATTGTGAACAATTAAGGCTCCCGTTCTGGGTGTCGAAACATACCATGGGGATCCTCAAGAGCGTTTCGCTGCAGATATTGTAGCAAGGAAAGTGATTTGCAGCATGAGTACAGTTTCAATACAGAGCACATTAAAAACAGAGGACACAAGGAACAGAACGCTCTCTTACCTTTGTTTAGATTGCGGTCTATTAAAATTTAAAGCATGATCTAATGACAAATCCACTCGTGCACTCTTCTGGATATGTAGCGCCTGTCTTCAGCATAGTAGCACCTTGCCACAGCAAGAGAAATAGAGCAAGAAATCAAAATTCGTTACGTTGCTGTAACTACACTAACCAAGACAAAAATTATAATGAACCGCGCGCACCACGTGTACTTTTAGAAATACGTATAAGCTGCCGAAAGGAAGAACAAAAAATGTCATAGCATTCGTTTGATCTGTCACACTGCTGCTAGTATATATACTATAGCAGCTTTTTATGGCATATTGTACATCTTGTTTCTTCACAAGTCATTGCACAAAAGATCAAATTATCAAAAGATACCGGCTTTAAGCACGCCATGTGCTGTTGCGCCACATATCCTGCCGTGATAAAGTTTCTCGCACTTCTTGCGCTAGCCGCAGGGGAGTACATCTGTCTTGCGAATTGTGAAGGCGTCGCCAGTCTGTTTTAGGGACGAAACTTCTTAGGGCCTAGCCTTGTCATCGTCCGCGTCCGTCACGGGGAGATTCGTGGATTTAAGACACAAAAAAAGGTTTAACAACAGACTATAATATCAGTCATAATTGTGACAGAACAATATAACACACCTAGAAGCGCAAACCCTTTATACTAATCGGCGACTTAACTATACATTATTGCCCTGAGGACCTAGCTTTGTCGTCGAAGCTCATTGTCCGCTGTCATGGTGGTTAGAAAACCATTGATATAGTCCAAAATTGTATGTATGTGAATAAAAAAAGGTTTACAATAGAGGAACAACAATTATAATTGTGAAGAAACAATATAAAACACCTACAAGCACAAACCCTTGATACCAGTCGGCGACTTCAACGTAGACGTTATAGACTCTAGGACCGAGCTTTGTCGTCGACTCTTTGTCACTTGATGTCACTCAATTTACATTATATGGGCAACGCTCGGGTAACATATGTGAGGCACAAAAAAACCGGCAGATCCCACGCACTGTGGGAATCGATATAATGCGAAGCAGCCAGCAAGGAGCAAATCATGCTATACATAATATGCATGTCATTATTTACATGTTAGGACATGTCATTTGTATTCGTCATAGAGTCACGCCGCGCAGTACAAATTTTGGCGCATATCAACCTAGCGAACTGGACGCATGCCCACCATGAGCGTGGCATGTAAATGACATTGTAGATGACATGCATGCCAAGATTTTCATGCTACCACCTGCCACTTATGTTCGCTTAATTTTTTTACCTCGAATCGCAGCGAGACGCGAGACCAATCTGCCTCCGTTTCACATGCGTTCGTATTCTCGCGCTCTGCGCATCCTGCGAACGCCATCCGCGTTCCAGCGTTTATTTTGACGGACACTTTGTCAATTCCAAAGTGTGTTCCTCCACAAGGGGAGAAATGCGGCCTTGTTGGTAAGACATTAGGAAAAATTTGCGCAAAATGACACAAGGACGAGAAGGGAGGACACAACACGTACGCTAACTTTCAACGAAATGGTTTATTTCAACCAAAGCACGAATAAATACAGTGGTGATGCTCAAACGCTACAGCCAGATGTCATGCGCAGAGACGTACTTTTTTGTCATTATGATTTTAACAGGAGACGAGCAGAGAAGTGATATTTTCTTATCATGACATCTTATACAAGATATGCGCACCAACCACAAAACTAATGCTCGTTCAAAAAATACAATTCTTTTTCTGACAGGGACACGGACGGCGTGCTTACACAATCGCTACCCAACTTTGCGATTTTGGCGGCTTCTACTATTAGTCTTGTTAGTTCATGACGGTTAGTCAATAACACCTTGGTGTTTTTTCAAAATTCAGGGCGCACCCACAAGCTCTGCAATGCATCGCGAGCCAGCCATCGTTACCCTTCTTGACAAGGTTGCAGTGCTCTCGTAATCTGTCATTCAGACAGCGCCCCGTCTGTCCGACGTACTGCTTCGGTTGAAATAAACCATTTTGTAGAAAGTTAGCGCACGTGTGGTGTCCTCCCTTCTCGTCCTTGCGTCATTTTGCGCAAAATTTTTACTAGTGTGTTCCTCGAACGCCTGTGCCCACTGAGACGGGGTTGGTAAGAATGGAACGTTATGCGCGCGTCCCCTTCCTTGCATGATTAGAGACGCTGGGCCCAGCGGCGCTACGCAAGCAAAGCGCGAGCGCTGTAGAGTCCAACGCGACCGGCGTCCGTTTGCGAGCCCCGGCGCCCACCTGGCACCGTGCCAGGGCACGGCTGGAAGGACGGACGGACGACCGGACGGACGGACGTGAGCATGAGACATGAAAGGCTTTCGCCTTAAAATGAGCGTGGCATTCAAGTCATGTTGCCCATGAGATGTCTTGATTTGCATATTCCCACTTGTCATTTATGCTCGTCATACAGTCACGTCCCTAAATACCAAATTTGGTGTATATCAAGCTAGCGAAACGGCCCCGAGGCTGTCATGAGCATGGTAGGCAAGTCATGTTGCACATGACATGTCATGATTTCCATATTACCATTGTCATTTATGCTCGTCATACAGTCACGTCACTCATTACGAAATTTGGTGTATCTCAAGCTAGCGAAACTGCCACGAGAGTGCCATGAGCGTGGCCTGCAAGCCATGTTGCACATGATATGTCATAATTTTCATATTACCACTTGGCATTTATGTTCGTCATACAGTCACGTCACGCAATACCAAATTTGGTGTATATCAAGCTAGCGAAACGGCCGTCAACGCGCCATGAGCGTGGCATGTAAATCATGTTGTACATGATATGCAGGTCATGATTTTCATATTAACACCTGTCATTTATGTTGGCCATGTAGAAATGTCTCATCGTACCAATTTTTGGATATAGCAAATTAAGAAAACGGCCTCAGGAGCACTATGACGATGACTTGTAAATCATACTTTTCATGACAAGTTAGTCATGATTTTCATGATATGACCAGTCAATCATGTTTGTCATACGGTCATGTTATGCCATACCAATTTTGGTATAAATGCCATTAACGATATGGCCAGGAGAGCACAAAGTCGTAGGCGGCTAGATAGATAGATAGATAGATAGATAGATAGATAGATAGATAGATAGATAGATAGATAGATAGATAGATAGATAGATAGATAGATAGATAGATAGATAGATAGATAGATAGATAGATAGATACGCTCAAAGTCGTCGAAGTTCGTCAATAAATGCTTCACATTTAAAAAAAGGTCTAACAATATAAAACACCTACAAGCACAAACCCTTTAAACTAGTCGGCGACTTCAACGTAGACATTATGGAGCTTAGGACCTAGCTTCGCCCACTCGTGATCATTCACTTCGTGGAGATGCGTGGATTTTTTAACTTCCACCACTGGAGCAAATTTTGGATGCCTCTGCGGACTTCTGCACAATGAACATAGCTCTCTAGCTCACCGCTTCATTTCTCTCGCTCCCGAACGTCATGTCGCTCTTCAATGTCATCTATGAAACTCCTCTTTGAGGGCTTGTCCTTGCAGTTTTCAGCAGTGTACGTTATGCATGTATTGCACCGCGCTCTATCTTTTTTTTTTCATATTATAATGGTCTACGCCTTCCTAACGATGTTGGACTGGTAGAAGGTGGTCATTGGACTAGGCAGGCATACGAATGACAGAAGGTGGACAAAGAGATCTCGATCTATTTTCGGGGTTTGTTCCAGTTTGGTAATAAAGGCGCGAATAAGTTTTCGACGCTTGCTCATATTCTTCAAGGTAAAGGGACATCAGTCACATGGCACAGAATTCGTAATTGCCTTTTTTTCAAGCCAGACATTTCATAAGCGAATATACTTTGCCCGACGCCTTGTTTAATGGACATATGCTACTCCTGCACATTCCAACGCTGTTTCGGCAGTATCAGGTATCTCTGGCACTATAGCGCAGGGGTCTCAAACACGCGCCCCGCGGACCGCACACGCTTCATTCGCCCCATTTTTAATTATTTTCTTTATAAGTACGTCCTCAAGCTACATAGGCATGACAGGTCTAAAGCAGTTTCTTGTGAGACATCCCGTGCCTCCACCATGCGTTCATAGGTAACCGTGAAAGAAAAGTCTACATTTCAGAATCGGCGAATAGATTTTAGTCATTGTGGAGATAGGTATAGATATGTTGTTGTAATCTCGCCACCAAGTACCCTTCAGAAATGACCTATCAATGAAATATGGGAAATGCATTTCAATTGGCAAAATTAGGTGACATTTGATAGAACCTATTCCCCACCCCCCTCCTACCCACTGTCCAGGCCCTTGCGGGAGTAAAGCTTCGTGAATGCAGACCGTTAGCTGATGCGGGTTTGAGACCCCCCGCTATAGCGGAACAAGACGAAATCACATACGCCAACTATGTGGGCGCACAAAGCAGGCTGTGGATGTCCATCTCGCGTAACATGACCACTGGGAGCCGTGACGGAGCCACGAAAGACAAATGTATATATAGGGATTTTATGTAACGAGACTCCGTGCAGTCTTTTCGTTTTAGTTGAGGGAGCTGGAATATTCAAGATCGTTTACCAGCTTTAGAGCTCTTGCGATCATAATAAATTTGCTATATTACTTTAATTACTGTGATCATAGAATAACATTTGGGATATAATAAATAAGGTGAATAAAGCCCCTAATAGCCAAATGTTAACTATGTAAGCGTCTGGTCTATCTGCTTTTAGCTCGCTGGGACAAGACTCTTGGTAAGCGCGCAAACGCGGGCGGCGACGCCACCTTGAAATTCTCGCAGCAGAAGTCGTCACGTCATAGATTCTGACGGCGTCTACTCGGGCCTAGGTATATCCTACTCGGTAAATATGAAGTAAATTGGCCTCTGAGTGGCTCATAGACTTAACATGCCAAGTTTCAAGAAATTTTGAAGAGCTAGTGCCCCCAAAATACGACGTATACAGTTTGAAATCCGTGACGCCATGCGCGGAGATTTCAGCGCGAAATTCTAAAATAAAACTTTCACCTTGATTTTTTTCTGTGTTAATAAACTTAAGGGGGGTGAAATGAATGACAATCGAGTACACATTATCAGTCAAAACCGATTCAGTGTTTCACTTTAGTGTCCCTTTAAGAATTTAGAAAAGTCCCGGCCCGGCCCGACCCGAGCCCGCCTACTCAAACCCGGGCCCGGCCCTAAGCCCCGGAGCTTCAGGCCTGAGCCCGGCCCGGGCTCGCCGTGAAATCTACTTTACCCGGCCCGGCCCGGCCCACGGGCCGGGCCGGGCCCGGGTTTTCGGGTAGGCCCGAGCCCGTGCAGTGCTCTAGCCAGTAGCTGGCCAAGCTGAGCTAGCTACCTAGTTTCTCTTGTATGCTGCAGCAGCTGTTACGACAATATTCAAAGTACACTGGAATGAATGGCAAGCGCCTAGTAAATGATTTTTATTTGAAACTTCAAAGCCATCATATTAAAGCAAGTAATTTCGTAAAAGAAGTATTCGATCACAACAAACTGTAAGCCAAAAACTGTAAGCCAAACTGTAAGGAAAACTGTAAGCCAAAATTCAATCAGCTGCACCGTTAGAGAGCTCGATATGCACGAATTGGCACACTTCCTTCCGTCGAAGGTGCCAGCATTAGGATTCTAACCCATCTCTGCTATAAGTTGTAATGCTGCTGTGGTCGAAAATAAGTTCGATGATAGTTAAAGATCGCGGAATTGTTTTTGTAGATTTCTTGAAAATTACCTTACCCCATGATATGTAATCGCCATAAGAGCATTTCGCGTAGTGTACGGCGCTCAGAGACGAGGACATCGATGCAACGACAGGGCCGTATCGACGAAAGAAACACACAACGATTGCAGGTAACTGTAGAAATAGTTCAGCTGCAGTCACTTTGTGAAGCCACAGCCTTAATACTGTGATATCGTATTTCGTGGGGTTTTGAACTAGCTTTGGAGTAGGAATGTGCTAGAAATATAATATTGCAATAGCGGTCATCTATCGATTGCTGGAAAACGTACTCACACTTACGGCTAACCAAATCAGCTACGAGAGAAAGGCAAAAGGAGCTAAAATTAGTTATTTCTATCCCCTGAAGAGCAGCGATATACGAAACGCTTGGAAACTATAGTTTGATAGGGTAGATGATATGTGAGAAAGCGCACAATGCATGGCGGCATCTTGGACGCGGCTGGGGCTCCGCAGGCTACATTTGAATCTTCTCACGATTTTTCGTAAACGACTCTGCGTGTTTTCTCCCAGCACACTGCTTTAAATGTCCGACTGCTCGCCAGCGGCGAGGGCTGATTAACCATCCAAGCTGCTGCTATGTGGCATGGAATGTCACTCTCCTAAAAAGCTGCTGAAGTCATTGCAATGAGGGGTTCGTGGTATGGCTATCATAGTCCTTTGCGGGGTACGCTTCGAGGGGGGCACACAGAAGTGGGGGGAGGGGGGTGGACACGTAGGGAGAGGTTAGATGCTCATCAATAGAGGCGCGTTTTAGGCGCCAAAAATAGGCAGGCAAAACACCGTTTTAGGCCTCCAAAATCGTAAATATAGGCACAATAAGTTTTTACATAAATTCAAATAATTTCAAACAAAGACCGGGGCCACCTTTATCTACGACAGGAAGCGAGAAATGTTATTGTTTATCATAGGACAAAGGCGCCAATGGTTGAACATAGCCATGCATCCCGCACGGTTTGCAGAACACGATCTTTCCGTTTTAGTGTCGGGCATGGTGAGTCAAGTGTCCACCGTCAAATCAACACACTCCTGGGTATCTTTTTCTTCGTGGCGGAGAACGGCAGCACATGAGCAGATTGCCAGACCGCTAAATGATCAGAAGGGATGGGTTCCTCGTATTAGCCGGGTCTAATTACTTAGGGTCAATTTCTCTCCTGACGGTGAACACCTTAAGGGCCCCTCACCAGGTTTGATCATTTCAAGCTCACAAGTGTAATGCATGCACTGGGCTCTCACGATTACGTCTACCAAGATTTGTAACGCTACGCCTTGCCGAAACAAGTGACATTTCAAACTGAACGCCGCTTACCCGTCTTTGTGCGTGGGCGCCCACCATTATGGAGGAGGTGACGTACAACAAGGAATGGTTCTGTTCTTACATCGCTCCTGACGTAGACATTGCTGCTCTAACGTCGCTCGCCGTACACTCCTAATCAGGCCCTGGTTAAGTGCTGGCTATATGCAGAAGACTAGACGAAAAATGTCCCGTTTCCTGTCTATATTCAGCATTTTAAGCGGAACCCGATTGAGAGCGTAGCATGTGACCCTGCGAGAACTATTCGAGGCGACATGTGTAATTTGTGTAATCTGTTGTTGAGCAGATGAATGAAAGTGTGAGAAATGAAACACAGAAACGGAATGTGAGCGCGGTTTTATTTTTATTTTACTTTCGAATCGCAACAAGATTCTATACACGAATCGGCTTCCGTTTCGCATGCGTTAGTCTTCTCGCCGTTCCCGCGTCCTGCCACCCTGACAACGCTTGGCGTGTTTTTGGTGCATCGTCTCTCACAGCCGTTTAAGCGTTGCAACGCAGTGCATCGTGGTAAGGATACACGATCCATGCCATCCTCTCCAAACGTACGCGCAGAAACAGGAAATACACTATCGAGAACGCCAAAATGACACACCAATGAAGGCGTACGTGGATGAGCAGGCTCGGGCACGTCATGCTCACGTGACCTTGCCTGCGCATGACGTGTCGATGCGTATGCGTCATGTGATCCTCCGGCTCCACGGGGCGAGTGGCAAGGTTTTCAAGCTTGCATCCTAGCATCATGGTTTCGTGGCTCGTAACGCACCAACTTGAAAAATTATCATGGTGCGACGCTCTTCATTCTGCATGCAACAACTTCCAAGTGTCTAACTACGATTTTTTACGGTACCTGGTGAGGGACCCTTTAAGATGTAAATTACAAACAAAACAAAAGCAGCGTTCACATCACATTTTTCTTTCTTTTGATCCACACTCTCCTTTCCCGTGAGGCTCTCCACGGTTTCGCATTCGTTCTCCGCCTTCCCGCGGCTACACAGGGAGACCTCCTGTTCCCTTCCCTCCGCCACGTCCAGGTCTTCAGGGCAGCTCTTCGATTCCTTCGCGACACTGGACAACCGTCTGCAAGAAGCCGCTCGCCGCGTCCTCGGTCATGGACGCCGCTCTCCTCTCCTTCTCCCATGTTTACTTCTCTCTCCCATTTTCCTGCAGACGCTGAGACGTGCTCCCATTTAGGGCTCCAGAAATAGCGTCTTTTCCTCTCCTCCTCCTCCTCCAACCACTCGCACCATGTCAGCACTGTGGCGTATGGTGTCCGCCGCGTCCCATTTCACTGCTGCTAGCGGTTGTTTTTCGTAAGTTGGTTGAACTATAGAGAACTTGGTTGAACCTTATAGAGTTCGGAGAGGTCAATGTTGCCCTGTGACATGAATAACGGTCTCAAACTGTGCTCGAAAACGAAATTTGAGCTTAAATAGTGTTCATATAGGCGCTGATTTTGAAAATAGGCATTTATAGGCACTTATAGGCATTTAGGCACGAACGCCTAAAATAGGCATTTATAGGCACTATAAAACACTATAAAAGTCCTCGTTAACATCTAATTTATGCTCATATATCAAAGTGGCACGATAGGAACGCAAGGAACAAAATAGGCATTTGCCTAAAATCCGGTCTCTAGTCATCAAGCCTACGCACGCACAAGATAAACAGGGTAACCGTAGCAAACAGTATGCTGAATGAGTTTAGAAGAATACGTTTCATTGGCTATGATATCTGAAAATGTCAACGGTTTCAGTGAGCTGAAAAACGCCGACATCATATTAATACAGCAAAAAGGGAGGCATAAAAAACTTAAAGAACTATAAGCCCATTAGCTTACTTTCGGTTATATACATAATATCTACAGAGATAATCTCAAACAGGATAAGAGATACACTTGACTTCAACCAACCTATAGAACTAGCCGGATTAAGGAAATGCCACTCTTTGATGGATCACATTCATGTGATCATGTTCATGAAAAAGCAGCTGAATACAACAAACCCCTTTATTTAGCCGTGACCCTATTGAAAATCTGTCCACCATGGGAATGGTGGATTCCACCATCCATCATTATGGTGGATTATGGTGCTGGAATACGGTGGCAATGCTGGAATACAGTGTATGCTGGCGGTGATGAATGCTGGAAACGAACGGAGCGCAAAACGGCTCTAAACCGTCAGGTCCATCGTCCCTAGCTGCCATACCTAAATAATTGCATAGAAAACGATGAAGAAAGCAAGAGAGCAGAAAAAAAAACGCTTGAAAAAAAAAAAAAAGCCCGTCGCCACGAGGAGTCGAACGTGGCACCTTCGGATCCTGAGCCAAGCACTTTACCACTACGCCACGCTGAAACTTGTTTTGAGGTACACAGAACGACTAGTCAACACTACCACACCGTTTAACTTCAGCGTTGTATGTCGCACACTCGAGAGAGACACCATCTTTCCCTCCTACTAAAATTTGCATACTTATTAAACATAAGAAAACAGTTGCCAGTAAGGAATGGTATGTCAATAATGGCAACAGCACTAAATTTCTGTTACAATTCACAGCATAACTAAAAAGTATATATTAACATATCAACCGGCTGTCACTGCCTAGATTAATATATCCGTTTCTCGCTCGTTCGAAAGGGAATCATGTGCAGAGGCTTCGTGTCGACTCTAAGCTCGTTCGATAAATACGCGCGTACAGCTGATTGAATACTGTGATGTATTTTCGCGCAACGAGCGCGGCCGTGCCAGCGCACTGATCTGTGTAGCTATGGTTAAGTACAACTACATAACCGCTAGGCCAAAAAAGAATGCAGTGCGCGGGAAATATATGTCATCATGTTAGTTCAGTAAGGCGTACGAATTCACAAATATGTGTTCTCGCATACGAGCCAGAGAAGTGCCGGCGAGTGTGACCAGCGGCTATCGGTGACCGGAGGCGTTTGCTGGAAGCGCGTCGCATCTATGTTCATCGCTTCTTGTGCGGACGCCTTACACAAGAAAAAACGCTTCATTTAGGTTAACCGATGTCACAGATGAGCTAGAAAGTCATTCCTACTCGTCGGAATCGTGTATCCTGAAACCTAGAAGCGCCGATGACACGTAGACGGACTCAGTCGGTACGCTAGGCCTAAACTTTGGTGGAAATCATGGTGGTAGAATAGGATGGTGGAAGTCATACTTGGTGCGGCTTATATCGACGCATGCCGAACGTAAAAGATTGTGCATTTTAGCTTCGCACGCATTTTCGCTGTTACCTTAAAGTGCAGCTGAGGTAATGAGTGCAAGAATTTCCAGAGCGGCGTTTCTAGCGTCGCGATATCAAGTGGCGGCTGTTTTCTGGTCAACCCGTTGTATTTTGAAAAGTGTAATTTACTTCTACAATTGCGCGGCGATGTAACACATTTACCGTCGCTGTTCACACCGATACCTGTATACACGTAAACATCACAATACAGCACCACATCACGGTTGTCAAACTCATATAGGTACGCGATAAACATGTAAACATTCACGGATTCTGCGCTCCACAAATATTGTGAAGGTATTGACACCGCATGAATAAAAAAAAAGTGTGCTAGAAAGCATAATGATCGGCGCTAGCTTATTGGGACTGCAATCACATTTGTCTACACATTCGAGGGGGAAACGTTGAAAATAACAGTGATTTCACGTACTGTGCCACGTGCATTTCCATCATGCCACCATCATCCACCATGCCACCGTCATCCAGCTTGTTCACCAAGCCATCCACCAAAACATATTTTGCATCGCCACCATCAGCCAGCATTTTCCACTGTCACCACCATTGGCTCGCCACCACCACCACCATCTGCCACCATTTTTTCCACTCTCGCCATCATCAGCCATTATGACCACGAAAGCTTCCAGCTTATCCCCTATTATTTCCACCACATCCACTATTGTTTCCACCATATCCAGCAACGATTCCAGTATCCACCAACCAAGGATTTTCAATAGGGGATACACTAAAAAAAGGCATTATACTCAGTAGTGGTGTCTGCAGTATTAAAAACACTAAGTCGAGAAGGAGTACCTAAATCCTATGTCAATACCTTAGCCGACATCTGCAAAGACTCCACAGCGACCTTTCTTCTCCACAGGAAAAGCTATAAAATTGTGGTCAGAGAAGGAGTCAGACAAGAAGTCACGATATCCCCAGTATTGTTCACCGCGTGCTCGGAGGAATTCTTTAAACAGATAGACTGAGAGGAAACAGGAATGAAGATTAACAGAGAATGGCTCAAGAACCTACGATTCGCAAATGACAGTGGTCTTCAGTAACGATAGCAACGAATTGCAAAAAAAAGGATTCAGGAATTAAACCGAGAAAGCAGTAAAGTAGGGCTCAAAATGAATACGATGAAGACAAATATTTTGTTAAGTAGCCTGGCGAAGGAGAAAGCGTTAGAGATCGAAAACCATAAACTGGAGTGTGTACGAGAATATGAATACCTAGGACAACTACTAACAGGAGCGCCTAATCACGAAAAAGAAATTCACCGAAGAATACCAATGGGCTACAGCGCATTCGACCGGCACTCCCGATAATGTCAGGAAGTTCGCCACTACCGTTTAAGTACTTGATACTTGCTTACTATGTACGACTTGCCACAGTCGTACATGGGTCAAACAGACCACTGTGTAAATGATCGCCTTAGGGAGCATATATTATCAATTGAGAATGGTGTCGGTTCACACCTACCGTTCCATTGTGCTTCGTGCGGCTGCGCACCAATGTTCGCAGAAACTCGTGTGATGGGAAGAAGCAGGGAAACGTTAGCAAGTGAAGTACTTGAGGCGTATCACGTATTGAGAAGAAGGGTGATGGATGCGTCAGTGTCCCTTCGATCTCTATATACAGCCGTGAATGCCAATTTTTAGATAGCGCTGCGTGATAGATTTTTTTATTGGGCCACGTGATAGCTGTTTGCGCGGCGCGCTCTCTGTGGGAGCATATCTGGAAACATATATGCTTGGGTGACGTGCGGAAAATAAACTAAGTTGTAAGTCTGCCACCCTATCCTGTCTTCTCTAGTTTTTTCTTCCTTGTCTTAGTTGTGCCGCAAATATTTTAAGCTATGCACCAACTCGCACAAAGTCGCAATCTGGCAGAGTCAATTGTGTAGGCTTCAAGAATTGGCGCATTCGCTACTGGACATTTGGGTGTTCAAGAGCGACGTGAAATGATAACATGAAAAATTTGGAATTGTATTAGTGCGGGATCTCCGTGGTTATTACTTTTGGTCGTCTTTATCCCCGCTCCCCACATTACTTCGATTATCGTATGTAGTTAATATGCCGACAACAGTGACAAGGGAGGAAATCGAGAGATTGAAGAGCTCTCCGTTGTTTATATGTTCTGTTTCCGACATATAGTAGGCCAATTGTAACTCAGTGAGTATATCTCGATTGGCGGTGTTTTCTTTCCTTGCTTTCAGGGAAAAATTTCTAATCAAACGTCCAGAATGATGCGTAGCCACAGCCGGACAAACCTTTAAAACTTTTAATGCATGAAAAATAAACTTCAGCCGATGCTCGCATATTGTTTCCCCTGACTCAGGAGTACCGAATCTTGTCTAGAAACCGGAAACGTGGCAAGTTGCTTCTACCCCATCCACCGCCACTACTCGGCCCCCCACCCACTCCTCCCCCCTCATCCAAAAGAAAAAAAAAGAAACCGAACTTTTTGTGAATAGCATCAGCAAAAAAAATTGGCCGCGTATCTGCGTGCTTCGCTGCAAATGTCGTCGAAAGACGATAGTCTTGTGCCGACCGTACTGCATGAGTACCACAATTTAATACCTGGGCTAGCCGCCGGGCTCGTTTTTCTGACGGTTCCCGGGCACGCTTGAGACGGACGCCGGCGCTTCTCCGCTGAAATTTGGTCGTCGGTCTTTTCTCTGCGTTCTCTGATCATGTCTTGTTGAGTGGATCGTATTTCATCAAGCGGCCATATATGTTTTGCCTTGCCTGAGACAGCGCTTTTCTACGTTGAATCAGCCGCATCTGGCTGGCATTGATAAAACAGAAGAGGACGCCATCTGCAGCGCTATCGGGGAACATCGGACTTGTGTTGAACTATGCTGCTGCCAGGTGGCAGCACTACAGCGTCGGAGTTAAATCACTGGGCGGAGACTTGTTTTATACACAGCGGCGCATTTTCAGCGCCGCGTAATAAACACTAGGATCTTTATAATTACGTATCTATAGATTTTGTTTTAAAGGAACACTGTGAATAGTACTAAGGTATTGATGATGTGCCTCAGATATGCGTAATATTTGATTTTTAATTGCCCCCGCTCACCTGTATGAACACATGCTCCTCGGTAAAGATTGGAGGTCGTAAGGCAGGGGCTTAAACTTTGGCCAGCTAGCTGAATCGTGCGACGTGCCGACAAACAGAGAAACAGACCAAAATTTCTCCGTTTAGGTATCCCAAGAAAGACTATCGTCTTTAATAGATATGCCTCTTCCTTTAAGAAAAACACCGCTTCGCTTAATGGCCCTTCTAGGACCTTCAAGTGGAAAGAGCCGTGTTTCCTGTTCAAACAGTGCTGAAAGAGATTCTTGCTTGTATCTTTATTCAATCAGATCTGGGTCGTTTCCAAACTATAATTTCAGTACGTTCGCTACTCTTGATGACTGTTCGTACTGAATCAGTTCGTGGACAGAAGTCATTTTTCAATGTCATTTTGGTAGAAAGCATACTTCTCCGTGTACTGTACGATGTCAGTGCACGTTAAAGAACACCAGATGGTCAAAATTTCCGGAGCCCTCCACTACGGCGTCTCTCATAATCATATCGTGGTTTTGGGACGTAAAACCCCACATATTATTATTATAGAAAGCATATTTCTGGAGAGGAAACAAAGTTTTTATACGCTAGGCTAAAGTGAAAATGGCAGAGAGGGCGCTGTTAACATTCAAAGGATTGTGGGAAAAAACAGCGCGCAGACGGACGGGACGAAGATAAGGTAACACAGAACAAGCGCTGACTCTCAGCTGTGATTTATTGGAATATACAGATTATTTAAACACATACGATAAACATAATGAACATGCGCAGAGCAGCTGGCCAGGGACCATAATTATGCAAATAAAAAGCTTTTTTACCGTGAGGAGACTGCGCAGGCGCGACAAAACATCGTCATACAAACATACTACTGATTATGTTTTCTTCTTTTTCATGCAAAGAAGCCGATGTTTGGCTGACGCAAGACTCTCCTTCGATTTTTAATGTGGAAAGCTTCCATGCGTTCCCGTGTCATCTGATCCCTGTGTCTAAAGAGCACTGTAGTTTCACTGAACAAGGGCTTGCACCCACACGTGTGGCAGTGCGAAGGCAGGTTGGCATACGTGCAGGTCTTGAAGGCTCCAGAGTGTTCTTTTAGCCGTACAAAGGGGCAGCGCCCCATTTGCCCGATGTACACTTTACTACACGATAACTGTATTTTGTAGACGACCCCTTGGGCGAAATACCATTATCTTGTAATGGTATTCACGAGGGCCAACCGCCCCTCGTGAAAAATCACGTGGCCCGTGACGCCCTCTGGCAAAAAAATTCCCCATCTCCCGCTAAAGGGAACCATGTGTGGATGCGAAGCAGCGGAGAGATGGTTAGTTTGAGTGGGAGATTGTGTAATTTTATTGAGAGGATGAATGAGAATCTATAAGAGAAGACTGAGAATGTGATGGTTGCGTGTTTATTTAGGGAACGTACGCGATTCTTAGCGTCGATGCACAAAACGCTTTGAAGACGACGGCCTGGTGATCGGTGAAGTGTAGCGCCAAGGGTTGCTTTTCAAGAGTTTTCATTGTGAAGTTTGCTAAGATGAGGTCTATGCACGTTCTCCTTGCGGTAGTCGCTGGTATGTGGTCGTAGGAAATGCATCGCAACGAGTAGACGTCTAGCATGTGGTGGACCAGCCAATCGTTCGTCGTTATATCCACGTTGAAATCACCCGCAAGTACGAAGGGTGCGTGTCTGTATGTCTTTGTGTACTGTGCCATGGCCTTTTCTTAGGTAACGTTCGATGGTCCCTCTGGAAATGTTGGGTGCGAGATACATTGTCATGATTACGATGTTGTTGTCGTTGTCAAAGTAGAGTCTAACGGCCGAGTGCTCTCCGTTGTGTGCTTTGCCGGTAGGTTGTAGATCTAAGGCTTTTGCGTGGAGATGGCGCTTTGACGTACATGGCGACACCACCGGCAGGACGTTCTGTCTCCTCAGTACACGCGATCGCTTCGCAGCCGTTGACCGTCGGTCTTGCGGCGTTCCACGTTTCTGTGAGACACAGTACGTCTGCTTTGGTTAGGAAGCGATCACGTTCGATGGTCTGTGGCATGTGCGTTGAGGGATCGGCTGTTTAGCAGCGCTATAGTGAGCTCCGTTTCGGGGTCGACGTCCTCTCGGAAAGCGCGGAGGTATCGCCGAGTGACGGTGTCGAGACGTTTGAATTCATCGATCATAAACTAGCCCACGTTGTCGTTCTTGGGGTGGAAGCGATGGTCACCGGCAGCGTTAGTCAGGTAGAGGTTTTGAATGTTGGTGCACCTGGTTAAGGCAACGTAGACGAGTTTCTGTGGGTGCGTCTTCGAGTATTCGTATACAATGGAAGAGTAGGTTCCTCCCTGGGACTTGTCTACGGCGCTCGCCTGGACCAGGGGGAATTGTGTCAGCATTGTGTCGTTTTGCATGCGACACCGCTGTTGCGGTGGATCGTCAACGTGATGTGCCGCGGTTCTATGGGTATCCACGTCGTGTCAACGACATAGCCCAAACGTTTCGCCTCGCTCACTGCGTGGTTGGAACGAAGTCGAGCGAGCTTCTCCGTTGTGGGAACGTCGAACTGTAACCACAATGGTCTGGGAAACGCGCCTTCTTCGTCTTGATGGGATTGTGTGCGACACTTAGTTCACAATGTTTTAGGGTTCCCACTGTGCCGTTTACGAGACCGTTGATAACGTCTATGTTAGCCGTTATCATGTAGGGCTTGTTGTAGACTAGTAGGATTTGCTTGGGTAGGTTAGCGAATTCTGTGTCAGACATCTTGGTCCACCTTCTCCTTGTCTATGGCTTCTTTCGTTGCGCATCCCAGGAAAGGTGTCCTGGGTTCGCACTACTTCATGTTGTTGTTCGTCGTTGTTGTAGGAGCAAGTGGCCGCCAC
This sequence comes from Rhipicephalus appendiculatus, assembly GCA_030522465.1. NCBI lineage: Eukaryota > Metazoa > Arthropoda > Arachnida > Ixodida > Ixodidae > Rhipicephalus > Rhipicephalus appendiculatus. The sequence goes on from JALIZH010007725.1 coordinate 33,794, forward strand.
GAAGGTGTGGAATGTGTTGACGTCTTCGTTACTGTAGAAGAGGCGAACTGCTGCTGGGGCGGGCCTGAGTGCGTTCTCCGCGGTAAGGAAGCGACTCTCCAGTAGGCCACTTTGCTGTCGTCGAGAGCCCTTCCGTCTCCTATCTTGGTCAGTAGACTCGAGAAGGAGGCGTCGGCTTGCCTGACAACCTGGACTAAAGGGAAGAAGTCCATGTAGTGCCAATTGATTGTTGTTCCGAAAAGCCCTCCCGTCTCCCGGCACCGCTTGTAGATTTCGCTGGCGCGAACGGAGCGTAGTTTTCTGAGGTCTCCGGACATGACTCTGGTGACTGTAGTGGTGGTTGACGGCCTTCATATTACTACAGTGTTCTGGTTCGCATAGTAGGCGCTTCCCTACTTCATGAAAGTGGCCGGACGCGGGACGCGGGACGGCGGACGCGGGACGGCGGACGCGGGACGACGGACGCGGGACGACGGACGCGGGACGGACATAGCCCCGAGCATAAGATGCTTCGCATCTAAAACATTGTTCCACACCAACGCCTCCTCTATTTTATCAATGCCAGCCAAATGCGCCCACTCTAGCCGTTCACCACCCTGAACTCCAGCCCTTTCCTACTCCCCGCCCATCACCTAGCCTTCGCGTGTGCTTTGCAGTCATGGGGGGAGAGCACTCTTCATGTGGTGCCTCACGACGGAAATCATATAAAGTGTTAAGACCTTTATTGGCGGGCACTCGGCGACGATGCACGACAGCGACAGTCAAGGCGGGGACCGACTCTCAGCACGAGCTGCTCTTTCTCTTCGAAGAGGGGGGACCCTCTAGAAGGCGCTGGAGAGGACGACCCACAAGTTCCAAAGCTTCGCTACAATTACCCCGGGTACGAAAAGGGAGCCACCTGGCGACCTAACAGCTGGTTACTATGAGCGGGTCATGGCAGACCTTGAGGCGCTCCACGTTGACAATGCCGCGCCCTCGACGGCGCATGTCCGAAGATGGTTCAATGGGTTCGATCAGGTAGTTTACAGGGGAAGTACGTTCGACGACACGGTAGGGGCCTTCGTATTTTGGGCAGTAGTTTTGAAGAGAGGCCAGTTGCAGTGGTAGGGATCGAGAGCCATATGAGCGCTCCAGGGAGGAACGTGGGCGCAGAAGTGCTGGTGTCAGCGCGAATGCTCTTCTGCCGCTCTTTATCATGTGTAGTAAAGGTCTTTGCAAGCTCTCGACACTCTTCGGCAAGCCTGGCTGTGTCAGAAATAGGCGCACACTCAGATGGATCCGGCTTGTATGGAAGTATCGTGTCGATGGTGTGCGACGGGGGCCTTCCATATAATAAGAAGAAAGGTGAAAAACCAGTAGTGCTCTGAGGGGCGGTATTATAGGCGTAGGTGACGAACGGCAGAATGGCATTCCAATTTGTGTGATCGGCGGCGACGTACATGGACAGCATGTCGCCGAGCGTACGGTTTAAGCGTTCGGTGAGGCCATTCGTTTGCGGGTGGTAAGCGGCAGTTTTGCGGTGAACAACGTTGCACTCATTGAGAATGGCAGGAAGACACGGCCTCGATCACTGAGCAGTTCCTGGGGTAGACCGTGACGCAGCATGAATCGTTGGAGCAGGAAGGAGGCCACATCGCGCGCTGTAGCCGCGGGGAGGGCGGCGGTTTCGGCGTATCGCGTTAGGTGGTCTACAGCGACGATGGCCCAGCGGTTACCAGCCGACGTTAGCGGAAGTGGCCCATACAAATCGATACCAACGCGCCCAAACGGCAGGTCAGGGCAAGGTAGAGGTTGCAGACCTGCCGGCGACAGGCGCGTTGAAGTTTTGCGGCGCTGACAATCTATGTAGGAGCGAACGAATTTCTGCACGTAGCGGTACATTCCTCGCCAAAAGTACCGCTGGCGAATGGGGTGGTAAGTCTTCGATATCCCCAGAGTGCGCACATTGCGGATCAGAGTGGAACGACTCGCATATGTCAGAGCGCAGACTGCGGGGTATGACTAGGAGCCACTGGCGGCCGTCACTTTTGTAATTGCGTCGGTGGAGCAAGTCGTCGCGAACGGCGAAATGGTGGGCTTGACGAAGCAACGCGCTAGTGGATGGTGTTGCCGATGGATCAGTGAGCAAGTCTATCAGTGAGGCAATACATGGATCCTTGCGCTGTTCGGTAGCGATGGTATGCAGGTCGATAAAAGAAACGGCAAGGTGACACGCTGAGCTGTGGGCATTGTCGTCAGGCAAGGGAGAGCGCGACAGGGCGTCGGCGTCAGCATGTTGGCGTCCGTTGCGGTACGGCATGCGGATGTCGTAGTCTTGCAGGCGAAGTGCCCAACGGGCGAGACGGCCTGAGGGATCCTTCAATGACGACAACCAGCACAGTGCGTGATGGTCGGTGACGACATCAAATGGGCGTCCATACAAATAAGGTCAGAACTTCGTAAGGGCCCAGATGATTGTCAGGCATTCTTTCTCCGTGACGGTGTAATTGGTCTCGGCTTTTGTAAGCGTACGGCTTGCATACGCCACGACATATTCCGGGAACCCTGGTTTGCGCTGCGCAAGGACAGCGCCGAGGCCTACACCACTGGCGTCCGTATGTACCTCTGTAGGGGCCGTACGGTCGTAGTGGCGTAGTATGGGAGGCGACGTCAACAAACGACGGAGCGTTACGAAAGCGTCGTCGCACTTTGACGACCACGAATGGAGAGGCCCGTTACTTCCGAGGAGCTTCGTCAGCAGCGATATGATAGTCGAGACCTTTCGGATGAAGCGCCAAAAGTAGGAACACAGGCCTAGGAAACTGCGCAGTTCCTTGACGGACGTCGGCTTGGGGAACTCGGTCACGGCCCGAAGCTTGGCTGGATCGGGAGGAATTCCGTCTTTGGACACGACGTAGCCGAGTATTGCCAGCTGCTGTGCTGCAAATCGGCACTTCTTCAGGTTCAGTTGCAGACCGGCGTCACTCAAGCGCGTCAAAATATGCCGCAGGCGTTGAAGATGCGTGGAGAAGTCCGGTGCGAAAACGACTACGTCGTCGAGGCAGCACAGGTTGCGCAGAACGGTATCCATCATGCGCTCAAAGGTGGCGGGCGCATTGCACAGCCCAAACGGCATGACGTTGAATTCGCACAAGCCGTCGGGCGTGACAAAGGCGGTCTTCGGTCGAGCGTCTTGAGCCCTAGGTACTTGCCAGTACCCTGAGCGCAAATCGAGAGATGAAAAGAATTCTGCTCCTTGCAGGCTGTCAATCGCGTCGTCTATTCGCGGTAGTGGATACACGTCCTTACGAGTGATCTTGTTGAGGCGTCGGTAGTCCACACAGAACCGCACAGAACCGTCCTTCTTCGCAACGAGAACGACAGGAGACACCTAGGGGCTGTTAGAGGGTCGAATAACATCGCGTCGAATCATGTCGTCGACTTGCTCGTTGATTACACGGCGTTCTGTGGGAGATACGCGATATGGACGTTGCCGCAGTGCTGGTTGGGCGCCTGTGTCGATGCGATGCGTAACGGCGGACGTGCGGCCAAGAGAAGGTTGAGCGACATCGAAAGATGAGCGAAATTCTTCCAACAGGCCCAGAAGCTGGGAACGCTGGACCGGCGTAAGGTTGTCGGGAATGGAGGAACCAAATACATCAGCGGATGATGAAGCAGATGTAGAAACAGCAATGAGCGTACAGGAACTTGGGCAGTGCGTGTCATAGGGTTCATCCATAACTTGTGCGTCTTCGATGGGTTCCACGCTGCCGAGACATTCCCCTCGCACCAATGTTACACTGTACGGGGATGAGTTCGTAACAAAAATAGAGGTGCTGCCGTGAGTGACTTGAACGGTCACGAAAGGAACCAGGCAAGCCTTTCCTCGTGAAAACACGGTCAGATGGCGAGAGGAATGCAACGGTGTCGGCAAGACTGGCGCAGTAGACCGACACCGCCGTTAACGAGTTTGCAGGCACTTTGGTGTCGTCTTTGACGAGTACCTTGCTTGCAGCCGATGGACTGTCGGCCGGCGTCAAATCAGCGAATGGTGAGGGCTCTATTTCAGCTGGTGCGCAATGAATGACGGCGTCGTGGCGTGAGAGAAAATCCCATCCTAGCATGACGTCGTGAGAGCATGCAGCAATTATGATCCATTCGACGGCGTACATCGCGTCCTGAATCATGAGGCCGGCTGTGCACACCGCTGTAGGGTGAATGCTTTGGGCGCTGGCTGTACGGAGGGAGAGCCCGGAAAGTGGCGTCGTCACTTTGCGCAGTAATCGGCGAAGTTTTGCGTCCATGACGGATACAGCGGCTCCAGTATCTACAAGGGCAGATGCGCGAACACCGTCCACAAACACGTCTATCACGTTCGATGGGCTTCTCTGAGGGCTTTCGCAGTTCGACAGCGTCGCAGCCCTTGCCTCGTGGACTGCGACGACTAGTTTTCCTGGTCGCGTGCAGGCGGACGTGGCCGCATCGGCGACAGTGAGCGACGTCGTGGAGACTGTGAACGGCGTGTAGATGGTGCGGGGCCAGACGTCGGTGACATAGGCGGCGGTTGGTCATAATAAGGGCGGCTCGATTCGCTGGGAAGGTTGGATGCGACCGGAGGCTGCTGCACGCGATTGCAATAGCGGGCGACGTGACCGGCGCAACCGCAGGCAAAGCAGATGGGGCGGTTGTCGGAAGTGCGCCATCGGTTCGCGGGTCCCATCCATGTCGCAGAACGCGATGGACGAGGCGGCTGCTGATATAACTGCATGGTGGGCGGCAGTCGGGGCACGTTGACGACGTCGGCGTATGTAGGCGGCACAGTTGCGTCGAAGGCCTGGGCTCTGGCGACGGCTTCGGTGTAACTAAGCGGGCCAGCCACAGGAATCGGTGGGGGGTGGCCTGGCTACAACTTGTGCGTAGCTTAGTGGCGCAGGTACTGGAGGCGGCTGGTGGTATTCAGGCATGACCTCCGCGATTTCCTGCTGAATCGCTCGGCGGAGGGGAGGCAGAAGTGTAGTTGACGGCTGTTCGACATGTTGCGGTCGAGCGAAAGCCAGTAAAGAGACCTGGAGGGCGATTTCCTCCCGCACGAATGACTGGTTTCGGCGAGCAAGGTGGTGTGGTCAGAAACGGCTGACAAGCCCGCGAGGTCAGCGTCGCGTGACGGCGATCGAAGGGTCATCAAGCGCTGCCGGCGCAGCTCCTCGTAACTTTGGCACAACGTAATGACCTCTGCCACAGTGCGAGGGTTCTTGGCCAGGAGCATGGTGAAGGCATCGTCGGCGATGCCTTTGAGAACCTGCGTGATTCTGTCCGACTCCGACATGCTCGCGTCCACTTTCTTGCACAAGTCGAGGATGTCCTCGATGTAGCTGGTGAAGGACTCGCCGGACTGCTGTGCTCGTTCACGCAAACACTGTTCGGCTTGCAGCTTACGTACGGCAGGACGGCCGAACACGTCGACGACGGCGGTCTTAAAAGCGGACCAAGTCGGGAAATCGGATGCGTGGTTGTTGTACCACATGCCGGCCACACCCGCGAGGTAGAAAACCAGGTTGCTGAGTTTGCCTGCCTCGTCCCATTTATTGGGGACGCTCACGCGTTCGTAAATGGCGAGCCACTCCTCGACGTCAGTACCATCCGCGCCGGTGAAGACAGGAGGGTCGCGGATGCGGGGGACACCGGGACATGGCGTCGGCGCAGGAGGAAGCGTTTGCTGAGCGGCGTCTTGGGGGCATGGTAGATGTCACGGTACGGGATCGAAGCTCCAAGGGCATCGAATGCGGACCGAAGTTCTTTTAAGGGCACAGCACTCTCCACCAAATTGTTAAGACGTTTATTGGCGTGCACTCGGCGACGATGCACGACAGTGACAGTCAAGGCGGGGACCGACTCTCAGCACGAGCTGCTCTTTCTCTTCGAAGAGGGCGACCCACTAGAAGGCGCTGGAGAGGACGACCCACTAGTTCCAAAGCTTCGCTACAAAAGTATTTTTTTGTTCAGTTGTGTACACATCCGTGGGGCGGCATCTTGCATCCCTCGTCTTCACTATGTTTGCGGTCCCGCTGGTTCTGTAAGAAACACGGCGGTTTGAGATAGCGCGTCTCCGTTCCTGGCGCTGTGCGGGCAACCAATGGGGGCGCGTCACTGCGACGCTGCAGTGAATTCACTGCCTTTAAGAGGTGCCACACGAGTGCTGTGAGGCGGCGGCGGCATTGCTTCGAGCTAGAAAGAAGGAGCACTAAGGAACAAATCTGACAGACGCATGATGTTGGAGAGGGAAAACGCGTGTATCGCATCTCCGTGGGAAAGCGCTCAGACGCACGTGTGAAGCAAGCAGCCCTACCCTATATGTAGCGTCGCATCACGACCGCTACCTGAACTAAAGCGGACCAACGGCTCCAATTGAGGAGCGAGCGTTTGCACTGGCATTGAAAAAAATAAAGGAGGCGTTGTCCACACTTGCCGCCTGGGCTGCGAGTGGAGCTGGTTAACACTCCCAGGTTAACCAGCTCCACTCGCAGGTACCTCCTTTTCACTAGGTACCTCCTTTGACTGCTTTGAAAAGAAATGGAAGGTACGCTGAAACAAGAGACACCATGCCGTTGTATGCTGAAAGCTTCGCTCAACGCGCGTGCGCGTTGCTCATTAGAGCGCCCTATGGCCAATCAGTCATCAAGAATGAGCTCATGTGGGAAGTTTTGGCAGCGGTCAGCCAAATGAGTTTGGAACGAGCCTTTAAATCTGTCGAGCTCACTTCTTCCTGTCTAAAGCGCCTTCTCATTTTCTCCTATCAGAATGCTACTGATATATTCACTCATCGCAAAATTACTGGCATGCTTGTATATTCTATAAGTATTATATTATATTATATTATATTATATTATATTATATTATATTATATTATATTATATTATATTATATTATAACTTCTACCATGAAATGCGACAGCCTTCTTACGGGTTGTTTAGAAATATACTCTGAACAATAATAATAAAAAAAAAACACTGCACATAATTCTTTAGTAGAGGTCCGTTTAAGCGAGTTTGACGAGTCATGACAAACCCTGCAAGCTGGCAGTCCCGATAGCAAGCATAACACTTTTCCCTGGTGGCACATCGAAGGGCGTGCAGAGGCCGCTAGTCCACGCATATTATACTTAGAGTTTGCATAATTTCTGATCTGACAACTGCGCACAACACCTGTTTTTCAAAATAAGGGTCGGCAAACGCAGATCGCAATACACGGGGGAGCATATATTGCCACGCGCGTTTCTAATTTTCACAGTTGCTGTATTCGGTTTTCGCCCACAAAGACTGTGAGCAACGCTCATCGCAAACCGCGCCTCTTTGTCCGAGAAGCTTCGCGATTGTTATAGATCATTTTGTTAAGATTGCGCGCGAAGCGCGAACACTCGAGCTTGTTCCAGAGCTTGCGCGACAACCAGCGATAAGGCTGGAATATTCGATGCCACGTTAATAAATGCCGGCGCGCTTCACCGCTCGTCAGTTGATCGACGGACGACGCTCCGTTCGCCGCTATCAGTGCCAGCGTGTATTGCTGTAATCTTACTTTCCGTTTACCGGCCACAAGTTCGGCCTAATAAACAGTTTCATATTGGACACGCCGCCTGCTGCCTTCGTCGACGTCACGACCACGTGACAATATTAGACGTAAAAACAAGGGTGTGCGCAACAGCAGATTGTAGTCTACAGAGCAGCAGAGGTAAAATGTATTTTTGCAAGCTTATATATACAGCAGTTGACCCTTGCAGGCGCCAGCTATGAAAAACTGTCTGTAAATGTGTCAAATCGGTACAACGTTATTTCAAGGCACTCACTAGTGTGTTGCAAGAAAAATAATGTCATATGTTAATTTATGCGTGTTATTGTAACTAATCCCAATTAAGTTGTACATAAATATCTATTATGAAGATGAAAAAAATCCGCAAACAGGGCTTTTGTGCTCGAGCCGACGTTTCTACAAGTGGACTTGTCTTCTTCAAGCTTCCATCTTCCCCTTCCTGCTATTTATTATGAAGTCACTCATGCAGTGTTTCGGCATAAATATAATGTAATCTCAGTGTAGAAATGCGGTGCAAATTCATTTTTGATTTTGTCCACATGGAGCAAAGAAAGATTATACATTTCACATGGCTTGCAGGAAGCGGCACGTCGAACGTGGTAGTACCTGCACCAAATAGATCATACGCAACAGTGCCCTTCAAAATGAAGTTAGATGAAGACAAATTTAATATGCAAGGTTCAATTGATCCAAAGCTTGATATATCTTGCCCTTTCTTAGACCCTAATTGATACAAAAACATCCCCATCTCCCGCTAAAGGGAACCATGTGTGGATGCGAAGCAGCGGGGATGGTTAGCTTGAGCGGGAGAAACGTTGCCGCTCCCGTTTCGCGGTAGCGGCCCGGGCGCTCATCGCGGCGCTGCACAGGATAGAGAATAAGGTGCATGCGCTCCGTAATTTTCATACCGCGGAACTACCGTGGCGCCCCCAGTGGAGTATGCAGCTGTCGCATCTCCTGTCGTGCGCGCTGCTCCGTAGAGGATTCCTAGAGGAGAGAACGGGGGGAACCGTAGGATAGGAGAGAGAGGGGGGAGGGGACGCGCATGCGCTGTGGGGTGTGGGACGTGGGCGCCGCTCCGTAGAGTAGAGGATTCCTAGAGTAGAGAAAGGGGGCGAGCGTAGGAAGGAGAGAGAGGGGGGAGGGGACGCGCATGCGCTGTGGAGGTGTAGGACGCGGAACGCGGGTGCCGCTCCGTAGAGTAGAGGATTCCTAGAGGAGAGAAAGGTGGTGAGTGTAAAAGAGGAGAGAGAGGGGGGAGGGGAACGCGCATGTGCTGTGGGGAGTGTAGGACGCGGGACGCGGGCGCCGCTCCGTAGAGTTGAGGATTCCTAGAGGAAGGGGGTGAGCGTAGTAGAGGACAGAGAGGGGAGGGGACGTGCATGCGCTGTGGTGGTGTGGGACGCGGGAAGGAGGGACCGACTAAGCCCCCCTCCAAACACATGCAAGCAATATCAAGGAATGGGGTCAACCTGGGCGACAGACACCACCTGCGTAGCCATTGCTAAGCAGCCACTCTGTGCTCGCGGCCATGACTCGGATGACTGTTATAGTGGTTGACGGCCTTCATATTACTACAGTGTTCTGGTTCGCATAATGGGTGCTTCCCTACTACATGAAAGTGGCCGGACGCGGTACGCGGGACAGACGCGGGACGGACATAGCCCCGAGCATAAGATGCTTCGCATCTAATAACAAATTCAATTGGTGTACACAACTGTGTGCATAGCGCCTCAAAGGGTTAAGCACTACCGAAGTAGAACGGTTGAGGGAGCACTGAAGGGGTGGTTACGTTCAGGGAGAACACTTCCCACATATTGAATACCAAGTCATACGCTGTGGACGATTAGGATTTTTGCAGAAACGTTTGTGACATAGTTTAGGCAGCAGAGCGTTTTTGCTGGAAACTAAAAGTTTCAGTTCTTCCAATTGCTGTTCTTATTGTTTATCTCCCACCTGACGGCTGGTGACTGCCTGATGGCTGTACATCACACAAACTATACAAAAGCTACGTTTCATTTTGTTAGAAAATTGAATTATCTTGCATGTGACGTCTTCAAACGACACTAAGAAAAATTACAGAAATGTTGTTTTCGTCACGTTTTTGTTGTTTCGTCCGCCGAACAGAGTACATGCGTTCAGCTGTATATCTGACGTAAAATTACAAGAAAACATTTATTGTGTGATACGGTTACTTTACAGCACGAATATGCACGAAAACTAAGCGCTTCTGCTGGACTAATTCTTATTATTAAAGAAAATTAAGCATTGCGTCTAATTGTCCGAAAGCAATGTGAGAGAAAAAAAATAGGAGCCTGTCGTTTGTGTGCTTGATCTGCTTCTTCTCTTTTATTTATGTATTTATTTATTTATTTATTTATTTATTTATTTATTTATTTATTTATTTATTGTTTTCTTCCTCTCTTTCTTTTTAACAGCGGAGCTGTTAAACTAAGCGTCATACCGTAAGATGTGAAAGAAAAGGAAAGATACTATCATCATGAACCAGTACAACCTCTCTTGGTCCTCTTCTTCAGCTTCTAATTCACTCACAGAACACGTGCTCCGATGTGCCTGGCGTACGATTATAACTCCGATGGGTGAGAGAACGGGCAGAGAGAAAAAAAATGAGAAGGAGCGAGAGAGGGAAAGAAAGAGATGGAGAGAATGGATTGGCAAGCAACAAATGCAGCTCCACTACTGTGAAGCCTGAGGGAGGGAACAGCACGGGCGCCCAGCGATTCCCTTTCGTTGAGTTCCCACTGCTCCGTTTGTCAAACCGTCGGTGACGTTAATATTTGACGTAAGCATGTAGGTAGGTGGAAACTTTATTTTCCCTTTTGAAAGGAAATGGGCGAAGGGATAGAGATGGGAGGAGGTTGGTGCACACACGGTAGCCCTCCGTAATCGTCGGTGCCCAACCCGGGATGGCCTCTTGGACGTCGGGTTTGAAGATGCGCAAGGTAGCCGACCACTGATCCTCATTATGTAACACTTTTCGGAGGGACGGGGGTAAGGTTTCACCTGCACTACTGGATTTGCGACCTGTGCGCTACTTTTGCTGTTGTCTATCGACTTCTTACTTGTTGCAACAGTTGAGGTACCTGTCGTCTGCACCGAGTTCCGTCAGATTGTTTCCCCTTCAGATGTAGCGCCGTAAACAGCAGGTGAGAGAAGAAATCGTGTGCTCTACGTGGGGGGTGGTGCCCTCTCTTGATCTGCGATGGATTCAGCCGCGTGTGTCGGATACTTTTTTTAGCGATTTTACGTTAAATATTTCGATTACTTCTTGGTTACTTCAGTTAGCTATGTTATTTGAGAACTTGTTCGTTCATTTTAACCCCGTTTTGGGCACTGCTAGCCCTGTTATGACCGGTATTTAGCGCTATACTGTGAGCGTGGCTATGCCACACGAGATCCATCGATGGGCGACAAGCCGGCCCCTAAAGGCAGTTTTTTAAGCACTGCGAATAAAAAAACTTTCTTGAGGCGCCGTGATCTTAACCTGCGTACTCAGGATTCGAAATCGAGCATCGTAACAACTTGGCTATCCAGGTACAGTACCCTAAGAAACATAAGCTTGTATAGTATTGTATATGTATAGTATAGTATAGTATAGTATAGTATAGTATAGTATAGTATAGTATAGCAAGCTGGTTGAATAGTCAGGACGAGAGATGTGAGGGTGAGGAGGAGGGAAAGAGGGAAGAATGTACAACCTATGATAGAAAGAGAGAGAAATAGTGATAAAGAAAGGAAAGAACGACAGAAGTAGAGAGAAAGAAGTAAAGATATAGGGAGAGAGCGAAAGAAGTAAAAGGAAAAAGAGACAAAAAAGAGATAGAAAAGACACAGAAAAAAAGAGATAACGGAAGCAATAAAAAAAAGAGCAAAATAAACCCAAACAAGAATCGCCACCTCACTCCGCTGTTCCTTCAGGCTGTACCAGACTCTGGCTGTACCACCATTGCGAAGCTGTCTTAAGTTTTTTCTGTGTTTATTACCTTCTTTCTATCGCATTCCTCCTAAATGCTTCCTCCGTCCTAACTTTTTCTTTCACCCATACTGGAAAAACCACCCACACGCTTAGCAGTGCAATAATGCTTTTGCTACAGGCAATGACGACGACCACGCCTGGAACAAGGAAATCCAATAATGAAGGACCTCAACGAAGTGGGGCAACGTTAAACGACAAGTTACCTCAATAAAAAAAACCGATTGCACTATCAGTAACGGCTGATCGTGTACAAACGAACTGTAAGCTATGGTGAAAGAAATTTCGGGAGGGGGAGGAAAGGGTCCGGTGTGCAACCCCCTGGCTTCTCTACTGGTCGAGAGAGCTTATATTATTGGAAAACATTGCCTACAAATACGCATGTAACCGGCGCGCCTTCGAGGGCCGAATTTTCCTACACCAATATTTCTGTCCACCCACTGGCGCCGGGTTTTCACGCAAACCAAGCCTCCACCACGAGTGAAATCTCTAACTCATGGAAGCTTCGCTTATAACGACAACGATAGACCATCTTAATGCCAACAACCGGGAGTAGGCATGACTTCGAAAGTCGTAAATTGTCACGGAGGGGTCAATTATCAATTATTATCCGGGCGTGTTGTGTTAAGACATGTAGGCGTTACATTTCACCTGCCTTTACAGCGATACCATTAGCGTCTTGCTGGTCGCAATTTTGAGTGCGGAGAACTTCAGGCGCCCGGCTTGTCGTCCATCCATCTCATGTGGCGTGATCACGCTCACCGTAAAGCGCTCACTACAAGCCATAACGAGGTTAGAAATGCTCAAAACTGGGATAAAATGAACAATGTCTGAAGTACTCTAATTAACAGAAATAACCAAGAAGTAATTGTAATAATTAGCTTAAAATTGCTAAAAACGCGTTTCGTACACATGGGGCTGACTCCGGCGGGGCGCAAGAGAGGGCGACACCACCTTAAAAAGGCTTACGAACGGATGCAGAAAAATTATAAGGAAAGGTTTCATTGTCGCGAACCACCTCGGAATCAAACTTACGAGCTCTCGGTCCGTGGAGATAGGCGCTGGACACTCTACCCACTGCGCTACCGACGCAGAGGAACCTGGCGCCAAAAAAGGCGCCTTTTATTTCTCACACATCATCTCTCCCATGACTCTCTCGTTTTGCGGGGCTGTGTCTCCGTCTGGGAGAGGTGAAGTTAAGTACTGTGTCAGGGCACTAACAAGCACCGATATGGAGCGATTGGGCGACGACGCAGTTAGGGTGCCTCAATTCGGAGACGATCAGCGCCGGATCATCTCGTGCGCTATGAACAGGATTGAGCTTCAAGGTCTTTCCTGCGCTTTGTAAGGGTGCCTCCTCACAGTGAGGGATCACCCACATGTCATGTGGGGGCTCGTCCCCCCACACTCTACAGTGGCAATAAATGCTTTTACAACCACCAGCGAAGGAAACGCTGGCAAGGCTAGCGTCGAGGAGGCACCCTAAACGCAGTTACGTCTCTTGCCTTTCGCATCGTGCCATCAAGTGCTTACGCCTTGTCAGAGTAGGGCAGTTGCCACACACCTACGGTGTTTCTCTATCTCCTAGTCCATCGAGTGCGATAAGCACCGACTAGTCGAGCTGGTGGAATAAACATCGCAGAAAGAGAACGACGTGGACGCGTCAAACTGGGTGGAGCAACACACTCCAGCGGGAACTGGGACGCCTTCGCGCCATCACAGCTCAAGCTACGAACATCTGCACCCCACGTTCTTGAAGCGCAGTGTGGTAGTGCATGCGATGCCTGGAAGAAGGAACGCTCTCGCGCTTTTCTATTTTGGGCCGTCTGTATGTATGGGCACAGCCGTAAGTTACCCAATTACTGTGGAGCACATACCTTGGCGTTTCTCTCCTCAATTGACGACGCTTTTAAGAAGTACATTTTGAGTACCAGCATTTATTATGTGCTTGTTGATGCCATCTTTGCGCGGGATTCACCATACGCTGTGCCCACGTATATGTCAAGAACTTCACCTACGACTAGAGTTAAATCATGCTGGGCGTTAGTCGTCGGGATGTAGATGGGCCCCTATAGGCGTCAGAGTTGGTGCATCCACGTCAACCAGTGCGAGAGCAGCTAAACAACAATATAGAATGTGCAAGCTGATATATATGAACGTAGAACAAACAATAATAATTGATCGGGTTTAACGTACCAAAACCAACATATGATTAGTAGAATAAACAAGGAACAACAACTTTGAGGATAGGTTTCACTTTCATGTCATATGAATTCCTATGACAGAGGTATCATCCGTGCTTTTTAAATGCGAAGCATTTCTTAGCGAACTTCGGCGGCTTTGAGCGTATCTATCTATCTATCTATCTATCTATCTATCTATCTATCTATCTATCTATCTATCTATCTATCTATCTATCTATCTATCTATCTATCTATCCATCTATCCATCTATCTATCTATCTATCTATCTATCTATCTATCTATCTATCTATCTATCTATCTATCTATCTATCTATCTAGCTGCCTACGACTTTGTGCTCTCCAGACCGCATCGTTAAAGCGATTTATACCAAATTTGGTATTGCATAACATGACTGTATGACGAACATAAATGGCTGGTTATATCATGAAAATCATGAATAACTTGTCATGAAAAGTATGATTTACATGCCACGCTCATGGCGCGCTCGCGGCCGTTTCGTTAGCTTGATATACACCAAATTTGGGATTGAGCGACATGACTGTATGACGAACATAAATGACAAGTGGTAATATGAAAATTATGACTTCATGAGCGACATGACTTGCATTCCACGCTCATAGCACGCTCGCGGCCGTTTCGTTAGCTTGATATGCGCCAAATTTGGTATTGAGTGACATGACTGTATGACGAACATAAATGACAAGTGGTAATATGGAAATCATGACTTGTCATGTGCGACATGACTTGCATGCCACGCTCATGGCGTGCTCGCGGCCGTTTCGTTAGCTTGAGATACACCAGATTTGGTATTGAGTGGCATGACTGTATGAGGAACATAAATTACCAGTGGTAATATGGAAATCATGACGTCATGAGCGACATGACTTGCATTCCACGCTCATGGCGCGCTCGCGGCCGTTTCGTTAGCTTGATATACACCAAATTTGGTATTGAGTGACATGACTGTATGACGAACATAAATGACAAGTGGTAATATGGAAATCATGACTTGTCATGTGCAACATGACTTGCATGCCACGCTCATGGCGTGCTCGCGGCCGTTTCGTTAGCTTGAGATACACCAAATTTGGTATTGAGTGACATGACTGTATGACGAACATAAACGACAAGTGGTAATATGGAAATCATGACATGTCATGAGCGACATGACTTGCATTCCACGCTCATGGCGCGCTCGCGGCCGTTTCGTTAGCTTGATACATAGCAAATTTGGTATTGAGTGACATGACTTTATAACGAATATAAGTGGCAGGGGGGTAACATGAAAATCTTGGCATGCATGTCATCTACGATGCCATTTACGTGCCACGCTCATGGTGCGCTTGCGTCCAGTTCGCTAGCTTGACATACACCAAAATTGGTATATCGCGACGTGACTGTATGGCGAACACAAATGAACATTCGTAACATGTAAAACATGACATGCAAATTATGTAAAGCATGATTTGCTCCTTCCTGGCTGCTTCGCATTATATCGATTCCCACAGTGCGTGGGATCTGCCGACTTTTTTCTTTCCAGGCTGCTCTGCACGGAAAAAACATCGGCATCATCACCCCATAGCAAATGCTGGCAGGCAGAGCTTAAACGTTAACTGGCAAGTGGACCCATGGTTGCAAGAAATGATTTATTTATTTATTTATTTACTTCTGTTCCGAAACGTTAATAGCATTGCTGAAGGGAGCGGATAAAACAAAACAAAAAAAGGAACAAAATATAGACAGCAAAAAGAGAATAATGAACAGACTTCCGATAGACCAGTAACCTTCGAGTTTTACAAGAAAAATTACGCAGCTTCGCAGTTTTGCCTGCCTTAATATCATCATCAAGGTGCTCGAAGATCAAGAGGAAGAAACTTTGTTTTGGCGCGAGGGCGCGCTCAATATGCCACAGCTGGCTACGCTATATGTGGTTTTGCCTGCGTTAGGCTAAGCGACGACGACAGCATATGACAGCATACGACAGAGTGCCTCCTAAAGTGCTCAGCACCTAAATTATAGAATGACCTCAAAGCGATAACCAAATGGATGGTATATATAGTGCACTGATAAAAAGTCACAGTTTCATCGCTAAGGGTGAAGCAATGAATGCGATAGCAACAAATTGTAATGTTATACGAAGTAAGGCTGGCAGTTAACTCTGCTGGATCCGGTCTCAAGCAACTCTACAAAACGCTGGTATAAGAGAATACGGCCGCTCTAGGGACTCTTCACACATTTTCCTCGTGTTGAGAGCGCAGCACGTAGAAGGCTATACCGGGGACATCGAGATAACGAGCGCGCCAGGGACGACCACGCTCATAAAATCAAAGGTTGCTCGAGGGACCCCCCCCCCCCTCGCCGTCGCGTCTTTGCACGCTCGCGAAAGACGTGCGGGGAGTTTCCTCTCTGCTTGAGCATCCGACGGCTGATCTAACATGCCGGGAGACCTTATCGCATGCCCCTCGGAGCGACGGGGATGGGCCCACTCGTTTGATCTCCGCTTCAGCCGCGTTCGTCGCTCCCGCTCGCGTGCTCTGACCCGCGGGTAGAACGTACGATGCGCTGGGGGGTCTTATCAACTTGGACTTTATACGCGACTGACGGCGATGGCAACGGCAACGGCGACGGCGAAAACCCGTCGAGACTGTCCATATAATTGCTATCGCAATAAAATAAGTGGCTCGGGGAGCACGCTGTGCTTCTATATTCTGCGAAGTAAGCTCCAGCGGCAGAAATTTCGATGAGAGAGGGAGCGGACAGGCTTTATTTCTTGGCTGTTATGTTAGCATACCTTTGTAGTCGTAAATAATTTTTCCATTCTTCCTGTTAATATTACATGACATACACTCGTATGAACGTACATATATTCATAACAAGTGACGAGTTCGACAATTCGACGCTTTTCAAGGCGTAAATAGGCAGAATGTTAGTGTTTCGGAAGACGAATAAGCTTGCATTTTCTGACATTTAGCTCCATAAATCATATTTTGCACCCAGTGGCGCAGCAAGCATATCATATTAGTTAACTAGTATTAGGCTTGTGCGAATATTCGAACTAATATTGAAGTATTGGGATTCGCTTCGATTTCAATTTAAGTTATTGGAAATTTCGAAGTATTCGAAATGAAGGAATAGGTGTATAAATAATCCGCATGTAACCCCCCTGTAAAGATGGCTGCGCTGCAGTGAAGCGGTTCTATGCAGTAAATACATCTATCCAGGGGGTTTAAATTCGGATTCGCTTCGATTCGAATTTCATTTATTGGAAATTTCGAAGTATTCGAAATGAACGAATAGGTGTATATCAGAAAGGTAGTTACTTAGGGCTGGTGTGGAAGAGGACAAAAAGGACGAGACATTAGACACATGGGCGCTACTCACAACAATAAAGTTTATTCCTTGATCGCATCGAACAAAATTACCTTCACATACACGTCACAAAATCATGTGACCTTTCGTAAGATATGAGAACCAGACAAAACCGGTTGAATCAACAGAAAAAAAATTCACTTCAGCGGAATGAGACAAAAAAGATAAAGTTTTTACGGTTTGCGCAGGAATCTAATTTCTTTGTCAGACAGCGTTAGCGAAGTCTTACTGATGCAATAGCTACCGTAATAGTCAATTTGCTCACTTTCAATTATCAACCTGGTGACTTCGCAATTGCTCTTTCTAACGACGACAGTTTTGTCAAACAACGGTACACAGGCGCATTCTTTGTAATGAATTGCCAGAAAACCATCTGCGGGCGTCTTATTACTTTTACAGTGGTGTTCTCGAAAACGATCAGTCACGCACCTTCCTGTTGGTCCGATATAAAAACGCTGGCTGGATAATGGAATACAATGAACAACACCTGATTTGCACTCAACGAACTTTCTTTTGTGATCCTTCTTGCAGTTGTCATTGGTCTTCGTTGGATCAGTTTTTTTTTACACAAACTTAACAGTTTCGCTGAGAAAACAACCTGTACATTCTCTCGAGCCGCTGTTTTCTTTAAGTTGTGCGATATCTGGTGGATGTACGGAATTACGGCTACATTGCGTTTGTCAACAGTAGGAATTATGTTGGTGCTAGTTGTGGCACGACTAGCTTTTAGGCGCCGCAATTCACCTTCAGCTACCGATACTAACAAATCAGTGGGATAACCAGATATAAAAAGTCGCGACACTTGCTCACTGAAACTGCTTTGAATCAGGTTGCAACATAACTTATCGAGTGCATTATTAAGGCGAAAGCCTTTAATGTCTCATGCTCACGTCCTTCCGGTGTCCGTCCGTCCACCCGTCCGTCCGTCCGTCCCTCCGTCTGTCGGTCTGTCCGTCTGTCCATCCGTCCACCCGTCCGTCCGTCCGTCTGTCCATCCGTCCGACTGTCCATCCGTCCGTCTGTCCGTCCATCTGCCCTTCCGTCCGTCCGTCCGTCCTTCTGTCTTTCTGTCTGTCCGTCCGTCTCTCCGCCTGTCCGTCCGTCCATCCGTCCGTCCATCCGAGCTCTGGCACGGAGCCAGGTGGCCGCCTGGTTGCGCAAACGGACCCTACAGCGCTCGAGCTTTGCTTGCGTAGCGTCGCTGTGCCCAGCGCTTGCAATCATTCTGACCGACGCCGTCTCAATGGACACAGGCGTTCACGGAATACACTTTCGAATTTACAAAGGGTCCGTCAATTTAAGCGCTGGAACGCGGAAGGCGTTTGCACGATGCCCAAAGCGCGAGAAAATACTAACGGAAGCGAACGGAGGAAGATTATAGTCTCGCGTCTCGCTGCGATTCGCGGTAAAAAATCGAAAAAAAAAACACGCACACCTTCGGTTTGTGTGTTATCCCACTGAGAGTGTAAAAGAAAGAAGACTTGGCATAGTCAGTGGAATGGCCACACGCTTTCGCCGAACACACTTTGGAATGTACAAACTGTCCCTTCAATTTTTAAAACACAGCTTGGTGATACCACGTTTTATCAGTTTAGAATGGCAGGAATGAAATGGCAAAAGCGCCTTATTAGCCCCAGATGTGTAACAACAACAGGTGCGCTGATCTTTAAACAAAAAAAGATACATCTAGGAACCTTAGGTTTCCGTCAACAGGCGTTTCGACAGTCAAAACAAGGGGTTGAAAACCCTTACGCATACTCAATACGATGCCATCGTACTTATGCTGGAAAAGCTCCACAAGACAGTCCACGAACACAATTGTCCTCGTTCACACCAGCCTTAAGTCACTGCCTTTCCATTAGGCACCAACAAGCCCACATCGCTACGCTCGTAGGTGTATATTAGTCCGCATGTAACCCCCTGTAAAGGTGGTTGCGCTGCAGTGTAGGGGTGCTATGCAGTGAATACAACTTTCTAGGGGAAATCCGCACTGCCGTGACTTCAGGGTTAAATGAACATATCACCCTCACATCGATTCTCCCTTTTTAGGAGTGAAGCTCCTTAGCCCATCATCACCCCGGTGCCGTCAGCGCCGTCGAAGTTCCCCGCCGCATCACCACCCACGTCCCTCTTCCACCTGTCTCTCTTTGTCTTCGTCTCTGCCCTCTCCCCTCAAACCGGCGAACGCGCGTTCCCACCACCGAGCGCGTGCGGCACAAACAGGTGCACGGCGCAAAAAAAAAACACACTTCGCGTTAAAAAGAAGCCAGCTTTCTCGCTCTGCCACAGACACACTCTGCTGCCATGGACGACTACAGTTTCCTCCGTGCTCCCATCTGTTCCTTCCTCCGACAGTCCGGGCTTAGTCCGTCGACAGTCCGGGCTTAGACGGGCTTAGTCCGTCCCGCGTTCCGCGTCCCACACCACCACAGCGCATGCGCGTCCCCTGTGTCTCTCCTCTTTGAGGGGCCAGCTGGACAACCGGCCCCTCACAGAGAACAAAATCCTGGGGCCCTGGCCTACCCCGTCTGCAACACGAGCCGCTCTGAAGGCGTTGATGCGGTTTCTGCAAGCTACTGGACTGAATGACAAACTGTGACTGCGCGAACAATGTTGCGGCCTAGTACACGGACGGTGTTCCAGACACAATTTTTTTCTTTTTTTGCCTACTGTCTCAAACTCTTCTTCCTCTCTTTCATTTTTTACACCCTGTAAGGTTTGGAGAAACCAGCGAGTCGGGGAGGCCGTTGGCGGCGGTGCAAACGAACAATGCCACCACGACGGGACGGCAAGTTCAGTCACCCCCCTTCTCGGCTGAGACTTGCCCCCCGTGGGTGTAATGGCATGAACGCTAAGAATACGCGGACAAGGGCAAAACCAGGGACGACAACCCGTCCTGCTAATTTAGCGGCAAGTTAGGCGGCGGAACCTTTTGATGCGCCCGGTCGTACAAGCGTGGGACCCGTCACCTTCTCACGTCAGGGAAGGGACACCTTGCTATCGCCGTTTAGGTGTGGTGGCCACGCCCTGGTCGAGGAAGTGACCTGGGCAAGTGTGGGCGGCACCGTCGGAAGTGGCGTGCGCCCTTTGGGCAAGGCAAGTTTGGGAGCCGTACCCCCCATCGACGGATCGGGGAGAAAGAAGGCTCAGTCTGGTTTGAGCGGCGACACTGCTAGGCAGTGCTCGGGCCTCCCGAGGCGACGATGTCGAATGTAGCCGACAAGATTCTGTAAATACCTGTAAATAAGTTTTCTTGTGTTTTGTAACCATTACTGTACATTAAAAAGCTTTCGCAAATCTCCAAGCCTCTGCTCCCAAGTCGTCACAAAGACCGTCTCCGACGGGACACTTCGGGTGCGGAATTCACCAGCCTGGTTGTCAGCCTCTGGCTGAATCGCGGGTCCTTGGACCACGGGTAAAGAACCGAACTTTACTCTTCGGCAGCGGTGGGATCCCTTCAACCATCTCGTGAAGAAGAAGGGATCTGACAGGCAGTGAAGAAGAGGCGACGCTTGGGCAGCGAGTCAAGACTGCGCGTCAACTACTCGGCGCGGGCGGAGAGGAAGAAGCAGTACGTCAAGAGGACCAGGTTCCTGAGGACGCCAGGAGACAGCCGTAGGAGTCGGCTGGCCAGCGCTTCAGGTCATCCACCGGGCTCTGGCTGCTCGAAGCGGCGTGCAACAGCGAAACCCAGCGCGGAAGGAGGACGGGAGCTACGCAGTGGTCGTCTCGAAGGGGTGAGTGCTCCTCTTCTGCCGGGGCCCATGCACTGTGTTCGGTGGAGATTAGGACGAAGGTCAAATGGAAACGTGGCCTGCCTTCCTAAATCCAGATAGGCACTCGGCAAGCGGGATGGGCGACTCCAATGACGGCGAGGGGGTCGGAAACCAGTCTGCCGTTCCGGAGGAGTCAGTGAGCCATTCGGAACTCGAAGTGCTCAAAATGAAAATTAGACCGAAGGAATTGGAACTGGAAATAACGAGAGAACAGCGTGGCTCCGGGTCGAGTTCTCGCGTTGACAGGGGGCCGGAGAGCCACAGTGAACTGCGACATTTCTCAAATTTGATTGCCAGCGTGCTGCCAAAGTTTCCCACGGAAGCGGAGGTCCCCGTGTGGTTTGAGGCTGCCGAGAGCGCGCTGGAGGGGTACGAAGTACCAAAAGCTTGGTGGGGACAAATTATTTTTCCGCTGGTCGCTGAAAAGATCCCCTTCCTGTCAACGCGCTTGGTGCCACCTCAGCATAGGAACTATGAGGTACTTAAGAGGGCAGTGCTCGAGGAAATGAGGCTGTCTGCCGGCGAATACCTCCGCCAGTTCCGAGGGGCGAGGAAACGGGCGGTAGAAGGGGTGGCGGGCGTTCGCTACGAGGCTTCAGAGCTACCTGCGTTTTTACGTTGAGGCGAGAGGCGTAGGTACTTTTGAGGAGCTGCTAGAACTCTTTGCCGCTGACCAGTTGAAAGACAGCTTGTCTGATGCCGCGCTTAAGTATATGACGCTCCAGTAGGAAGGGACCTGGCACAAGACTCACAAAACTGCTGCGTTGCTCGTAACATACGAGGAGGCAGAAGGCCAAAACAGCGGCAGCAAAAAGGCAGAACGCAAAATTGCAGAGGCGCCGACCGCGGGCCCGCAGAGTCAGGTTAAAACATCAGCGCGGGAGCCCACAAAGGCGCGAGGTTGCTTCGTATGTGGGGTGCATGGGCACTTGAAGGCGGACTGCCGCGAGCGGAAAACCGCGATGCCGCGAAGCCCAGCTCTCAGGAAAGTATTGGTCTGTCCGCGCGCGTGTCCACTACGACGGTTATTGGCGGAGGGCGCAAACGCAAGCCCATCAGACTAGGTTGCCGAGACGTAGGGATTCGCGCCATCATTGACACAGGTACTGACGTCACTGTCGTCCGCGAGAGTGTAGTCCCGCCGGAGCTTGTGCAGCCACACGGGTCAGTTAAGCTTGTGTCCGCGTTCGGGGAAGAAATACGGGCAAGGCTGACCATGTTGCCGTTGTCGCTCGCGGGTGTCACGGGACCCTTCGCGGACATTAAAGAAACAGTGCCGGTATTGTGCGCGCTGACAGACAAACTAAAGGCACGCACTGACTGTTTGTTGTCCGAAGAAGCGTGGAAGTTGCTTAATGTGGCGGTAAGCTTGAAGGGACCGAACGCGTGCGCTACGACGTTTAATAGGCGGACGGAGCCAAATAGCTTTCAGGTGGGCGAGGCCGGCGAGGGCCGCGATCTGTGTTCCGGGAAACTGTTTCCCAAGTCGAAGCGATCACATAGATTCGGCGGCAAACACCGCAGGTGACGCCACCGGGGCAAAGTTAACACTGTGGGCGCTCGTGCTCCAGCGCTAAAGGGCAGTGTTGTCGCTAATGCGGGACGCGCTATCGCGCGTGTCAAGTGCATGTTGGTGTCCGAATAACAGTGCCGGGCAGTCGGCGGGGGAGGGGGGAGTACCCCCTTAGTGCACCAGCCGAGTGTCAGCGACGGAAACTCGCTCAGTGAACTCCGTGCCGCTGTTAACGTTTGGTGCACGCACGAATAGCCAGACCGTGTCACCCACAAACTGCAAGGTGAATGTGTGCGCACTGTGGACGGCTACTGGACGTACGTGCATGAACGTTATTTGTATTAGTTTTTTTTTTCTTCATTGGCCGAGTCTCGCTTGTAACTAGAGCTCCTGGCCAGTGTGTGTCACTGTCGCGTAACGCAACACAAGATATTGTTGCGGCGTCGTTTGTGTTGTTGTGGACAACCGATAGCGTGCTGGTGCAAGTGTCATGGTGCATGTATTAGCTCGGCGAAGAGACATCGGTCCGTAGACGAGCACCGAGTGCGTAAGGTTTCCCAACCCTTTGTTGTAGTTATTCCCTTAAGACGCTTCGGCCTCTTATGTGAATCTTAAGAGGGGCGTGTAAGGTTTGGGGGAAACCAGCGAGTCGGGGGAGGCCGTTGGCGCCGGTGCAAACGAACAATGCCACCACGACGGGACGGCAAGTTGAGTCACCCCCTTCTCGGCTGAGACATGCCCCCGCGGGTGTAATGGCATGGACGCTAAGAATACGCGGACAAGGGCAAAACCAGGGACGACAACCCGTCCTGCTAATTTAGCGGCAAGTTAGGCGGCAGTACCTTTTGATGCGCCCGGTCGTACGAGCGTGGGACCCGTCACCTTCTCACGTCAGGGAAGGGACACCTTGCTATCGCCGGTTAGGTGTGGTGGCCACGCCCTGGTCGAGGAAGTGACCTGGGCAAGTGTGGGCGGCACCGTCGGAAGTGGCGTGCGCCCTTTGTTTGGGCAAGGCAAGTTTGGGAGCCGTACCCCCATCGACGGATCGGGGAGGAAGAAGGCTCAGTCTGGTTTGAGCCTAGGGCTGGGCAAAGATACTTTGAAATTGTATCGCGATATGATACAAGATACTCATACAAGAAGTATTGGAGATACAGATACAAGATACTACCGCGACAATTGTATCCGGATACGATACTTGCCAATTGTATCTTTATCTTAAGATACTTCGATACATTCGCAAATTTGTTCTTATAGACCCCCATAATGCAGTAGCGAACGCCTATGCACGAAAAGGTCTGCTTGAAACTTTCTTAAATGTGGCAAGTTTCGTTTCATTTTAATAAAATGTCTGTTAGTATCTCAAAAGTTTTGTCCTTCTTGGTTCAAAGTACATTAGTTTACTTTCGAAAGAACTTATTAGGGTTTCTTTTAGCTGCTTAACAGGACAGCTCTTGAGACACTTCGCCGACAGCCGTTCTTGCTTGACATTTCTTTAATTGATGGCAGTCGCTCCTGAGCTTTCTGACCAGCTAGCGAGTTGCC
Source organism: Rhipicephalus appendiculatus (assembly GCA_030522465.1). NCBI lineage: Eukaryota > Metazoa > Arthropoda > Arachnida > Ixodida > Ixodidae > Rhipicephalus > Rhipicephalus appendiculatus. Next base: position 57,759 of record JALIZH010007725.1, read on the forward strand.
ATCAACCACACGAGCTTCAATAAGAAGCCTTCGCACGATGGCGCAAATACCTGGCAATTAGTAATAGTGAAAAAATTAGGGAGGCCTAATAAAGAAAAAACAAATATAACTAAGATAGAAAAGCCGTTCTCAATCAAACATCCGTAGTAAATAAGGTACAGAAACAGGATACAGGCGGCACTCCTATCAGAATTAAGCATGAAGTATCGTTAACTTACCTGTTAAGGTTAGACAATAAAAAAATTCAGTGCCTATGGAAAATTGCCTGAAAAGGCTCGTTCGGGACGCTCATGAAAAAAACGAACCATTTCGTATAACAATGTTTCTTGAATCCCCTTTCTAACATCTTTAAGATGGCTCCCAATTATTTCCATTATTATAATGCAAGCTCAATTTCGCCATTTTACCAAGCAGTAAGCAGATTGTTTGGTACTATATACTCAATGCACGCCCACATAATGACATATTTGTGTCCCTAAATTGCCTTTGGCAGAAGAGTAAAGTCAAGTGAATATAAGTTTGTAAACCGTAGAAGAAATAAACCAGACGGCTAAAAGTAGGGATAAAACATGCAAAGAGCTTATTTTGGCTGCACTTTAGAAAATACAGTCCAGTCGCTAGAGTGAAAAAAAAAACTGTTCAGAGCACTAGGTAGTACATGCAATGCAAAAGAGGGACCACTAAGAAAGTACTTGTGCTAACAATCATATGATTTTAAGAGCTCTTTGAATTGAAATAGCAGGAAGAAAACGATATGGTACACCAAGATATCGTTTGAGAGGTAAACGCTTGTTTTATTAGATCTAGCATCGGTAACGGTAGTGCTACAGCTAGAATCTTATTTATGCATAAGTTAATCGCATTCGCATGTAATTCAAACTGACATCCACAAGATCCTTCAAATCGCTCATGTGATGTGTGAAAGCCATGAGATGCGAAGCAACCCAGTGCTTCAGATTTTGTACTGAAGTGCAACGCAGGAGAGCGGCATCATAATATGTACGATCATCGTCGCACGCATTGTCACACGCGGCGCTGGTAAGTAGCTAAGGGTAAGTGTCTTGGCCCCGGCACAACTAAAAAAGGGAAAACGAAAGGCACCTGGCCAAGCGCGAGAACATCTGTCCCCGCACTTGTTTCTGTCGAGACTGCGCGAGCGCTTTCATGTTGCTCTACATCATCAAAAGGGACGCGCACACCTGATCTCCTGCAGCCCTCTCTGTTGCACTGTGATGGAAAAATAAAATTATGTCGCTGCACTTAGTTTTATTCAGGTGGCAGTGCGACACCAGTATCAGCTTGAGGAGCGGAGTTCAGTCAGCGATTATTGTTTCGCACGGTAGTTTTGCGATAGCAGTATCTTGTATCTTAAAATACACGATACATTGTTGAATGTATCGGAAATACAGCTACAGATACTCGTCTTGCGAGTCGTATCGCGATACAAATACAAGATACCCAAGCAGTATCTAAGATCCAGTATCTCAAGCAGTATACCCAAGCAGTATCTCAGATACATGTATCTTCGATACTGCCCAGCCCTGGTTTGAGCGGCGACACTGCTAGGCAGTGCTCGGGCCTCCCGAGGCGACGATGTCGAATGTAGCCGACCAGATTCTGTAAATACGTGTAAATAAGTTTTCTTCTGTTTTGTAACCATTACTGTACATTAAAAAGCTTTCGCAAATCTCCAAGCCTCTGCTCCCAAGTCGTCGCAAAGACCGTCTCCGACGGGACACTTCGGGTGCGGAATTCACCAGCCTGGTTGTCAGCCTCTGGCTGAATCGCGGGTCCTTGGACCGCGGGTAAAGAACCCAACTTTACTCACGCCCTTTTCCCCTTCCCAAGTACAGGGTAGCAAACCGGAGTCCTCCTCTGGTTAACCTCCCTGTCTTTCCTTTATCTTTCTCTCTCTCTCTACTCTAGGGAGCGGCGCCCGCGTCCCGCGTCCTACACCCCCACAGCACATGCGCGTCCCCTCGCCCTCTCTCTCCTCTCCTACGCTCAACCCCTTTCTCTCCTCTAGGAATTCTCTGCTCTACGGAGCGGCCCCCGCGTCCCACACATGGTTCCTTTTAGCTAGAGGTGGGGAAGTTTTTTAAGTTTAAAAGCTTGTTACACCGGCTTATATGCTCTCGGTATAGTAAATTTTTAAGCCTAACATATTTTAATGGTTATCACTTGCATTCTACCGAAAGTCAAATCCTGCTACTATTCAAAGTTGCTTCCACTTCCATTTAACCAAAAAAATATCATTTGCTCATGCCTTGTTTCAGTTTTCGAAAAATGTTGTGCAGATTAGTTGGGTCATAATATATGCTCCTTTTCTTTATAATATGTGATACCTACTAATCAAATTTGACTGAAATTATTCGGACGAAATCATTATTCGCTTTGAATTAGCTTCGAACCTAAAATTTACTATTCGCACAAGCCTAACTAGTATAACTTCACGGCGTCTGTATATATTTATGAAAGATACAGTTCTTTCCAGAGACAGGGTAATTTTGAAGCATTCCCGCCATCAAGTAAGTGGGAACGTTAAACGCTGAAGCAGTTTTTTCTTGATTAACTAGATTTATTACCAGATGAAACAGAATTAACAGACCCGCTTTATTTTGGTGCTCATATTTGTTTTGTTTAGTTAAAAGTGCATCATAATGAAGAATTATTGTTCACAGCTACAAGTCTAGCTTTTTTCTAAAGCCTGATGAGCACCGGGTGATTGTGGAACTTGCTGCGTAGCTTCAAAAAAGCGACAGTACAATTTGGCGTCGCCTTGTACATTTTGTAACATGCCGCAGTCATTCGAAGCATCATATGGCACGCAGACTAACACATCTCAAGGTACAAAAATTCGAAGGAAAAAAAAAGTCAACAGTTGAAAATAGAAGCTCTTGCTTTTAATAAAAGTGACCTATATATTTTCGCCCCAGCGACGAAACCAAGGACGTGTGTTGTGTGAGTTAAAAAAAGCGACCTCCAGCGAGTAAAATGGCACAAGTATACTGGGCG
>JALIZH010007729.1:0-2500 GCA_030522465.1 Rhipicephalus appendiculatus
CGCGCGAATCGCGGGAGCGGGGAATGACGTCATGCTTGTCCTTTTTTTTTATTGTGATAGCAATTATATGGACACTCGCGGCTGGTTTTCGCCGTCGGCGTCGCCGTTGTCCGCCGTCCTCGTCCGCCGCCGTCATTTGCCGTAAATGTATATGTATATATATAACCGGCCCCCGCCCGTCATTCGTGACCGTGAAAAGACGCGAGGGGGGGGGGGGGGGGGTCCCTCGAGCGACCTTCGATTTGACGAGCGGAGGCGCGCGCGTTATCTCCCCCTTCTCGGCGGCCGACAGCGGGGGGCCGGTGTACCCTTCTACGTGCTGCGCTCTCAACGCAAAGAGAATTCTCTTAAACAAGCGTTTTCTAGAGTTGCGTGAGATCGGATCCAAAAAAGAGTTAGCTGCCAGCCTCACTTCGTACAACATTACAATTTTTTGCTACCGCATTCATTGCTTCACCCTTGCGGTGAAACTGTGACTTTTTTTTTTTTTTTTTTTTTTTTTTTTTTTTTTGAAAGACAACGCCGACAAGAATCAGAAAATTTCATATCACGCTTCACTTCAACGATAGGCCAACCCGCATGCTCTATTGTTCGAGACGAAGGAAGTTACAAAGCGACTTTACGCACCTCATTATGATAGAAACCTATGTGGGACAGTTGTAGCTTCTAACATTTATTCAATGGTGCCGCACGTGACTAAGTGAGATGAACATGCAGTTTCATTACATTTTGGAGTGAAGAAAGTATCAATATGTGAAAATTGTGTGCAGTGTAAAAACATTCTCGCGTTAAGAGATGGTGAATAAACAACGAAAAAAAGAACGTAGCGTCAAATGACTACTTTTGTTGATAAATGATTGCGCGTAGCACTTAACGGGAAGATAAGCTAACTATCAAACCGAACTAAGTTTGTTTCTTTATTTTCTTTCGCATTCAACGGTGTCTTACCGGTCGAGGCGCTCGAATGAGTCTTAGCTCTAAAGCTAAGTCGGCTGTCTTCGATTTCTTCTATACCCCAGAAAGGGCTGTAATGGCTTCATTGATACCTCCGCAAACGAGGCTATGGGGGTTAACTCGTTATGGTGTGTAAAAAAGTGGGGTGAGTTGCAGGGGAGCACGCGTCATTTTTCCTATGGCCGTAGGCGCGACAGAGAGTGACTCAACGGCTTAGCTTTCACTTCGCTGATGAGTTTGACAGATGTGTAGCAGGTAAGGCAGCGGAGGACTCGAACGTTTCAACCGCAATACTCGACTTAACGCCGTATAAACTTCGTCCTATAGGATTCGGGATGTTTCTTATTTTATGTTTCTCTCTTTTAAAAGGTATCGGCAATTGGCCAGAACGTGCGAATAAATCGTGGTGGAAGCGATAGTGAATCATACTGAGAGATTCAAACATCTTTATTGCGATTGGAATAGGATTTATATACTTAAATCGTGTTTAAAAGTTACAAAGAAACTGGTATGTCACGCAGCCTAGCGGAAGAGCCTTGAAGCTGAATTATGGAGTCCGTTCACTTTGCTGTACGTAGTTTTATACTATCATGAACACCGTAATTAGTTCTCATAATTTGAGTATGTATGTTATTATTCACTCCCACTTTATTCTTTGCTGCTTACGAGGTAAAATAAATTGGCATGTTCAGATGCACTGCCTTGCCGGCTGCTAGTGGACTATGTGGAGCCACGACGCATGCGCGTGGAGTGCACGCTTGCGAAGAAAAACACCGCGACAAGTCAAGAACCCTTCTCACGCTCACCTCTCACTGTTTGGCGCATGTTCTGTCGGTATACGACTTCATAGTCGACATAGATCGAAAATTTATTAAGTGCGGAGCACTTTATGGGGCCGGGCTGTCGTAGGCTGTGATCGCATGCTGTCGTCGTCGCTTGGCGTAACGCAGGTGAAAACCACAAATAGCATAGCATACGCCAAAGAGAAGTCTTCTTCCTCTTGTTCTTCGAGCGTCTTGATGATGATATTAAGCCATTACAGGGCACGCTTGCGCCAAAAAGAAGTCTTCTTCTGCGCCTTGATGATGATATTAGGCGCGGATTACCTTAGGGGCATGGGCTGTCGTATGCTGTTGTACTCTGACGTTGATTGGCGTAACGCAGGTAAAACCACGTATAAAAATATTAAAAAGAGGAAGCAAGCGAGAAATAGAAAGAGACAGAAAGAAAGGAAAAGAACAGGGAAAAAAAATAGAAAAAGATAGAAATAAAGAGAAAAGAAACGCAGCAGAAAACTGGAAAAGAGAAAAAGGGAGAAAGAGAGGAGGAAAGAAAGAGAAAACCGAAGAGAAACAAAGAAGGCTGCCCCGCTCCGCACTTCCTTCAGGCCTTGGCACCACTAGCGCGAAACTGCCTTAATTTCTTATTTTTTCCTAGTGGTTTTGCTCCATTCGAGCCAACGCTCAAGTTCCGGATTAGCTGAGGCTGTATTTCTGGTGTGCTCCTTGAAAAACGTAAAGTGGCTAAGTGCTAGTGCCATTAAAAA
>JALIZH010007729.1:7500-27015 GCA_030522465.1 Rhipicephalus appendiculatus
TGGTGGTCTAGTGGTTAAGGTATTCGACTGCTGCCCCGAAGCTCGCGGGTTCGAATCCTTGCCGCGGCGGCCGCATTTTCGATGGAGGCTGGAATGCTTGAGGCCCGTGTACCTAGACCTAGGTGCAGGTTAAAGAATCCCAGGTGGTCGAAATTTCCGGAGCCTTCCACTACGATGTGTCTTGTAATCATATCGCAGTGTTCCGTCCGAAACTGTCATATTCCAAAACTGTCATATCGCAGTTTTGAGACCTTAAACTCCAACAGTAATCACGAAATGTCCGCGCATACAAAACGTGCAATTCTTCGTTCAACGACAGTTGAACAATTCTATGCAGTTTGTTTTTTAACCGAGGTAGCCTGTGCATAAACCTCGCTTGATACAAATGCCAAGTGGGTAGCCTGAAACAAAAGAAGAAACTTGGATTAGGGGCTAGATTTCTTTTTTTTTTTACATTAGACAGAATGATATTATTCCAACAGATGTTGAAGAACGTGGGATCTTATAGGTATTTTTTATTAGAAATAGTAATTATGAATTCAAGTAAAAACGGAGTAAAGTGGGAGAAAAACAATTCCGGCAGGCGCCATGCATTGTGGGAATTGATTTCAGGCGAAGCAGTCAGCGAATAGCAGCCTAAGGCGGATTTTTTTGCTTTGAGCCAAGCGTTAAGAGACTGATCGAAGTCGTTGCGTAAATTAAGTAGTCGTGCGCATATCGTGGGCTTTCCGGGCATGTCGACTTAACCGTCGTGTAAAGGCTAGTTTATGGTCCGACGTAACGTCGGCGCTCACGTCAGAGCAGAGATGTCAGTTTTATTCCAACGAAATGCACAGTGCGGTGCGATGGTGGGCATATCATAAGTAGCGATCATCAGCGTATTCCACCAACGGTTGACTATCGCTTCCGTAATTATTGTTTATCAGATCGTCGTAAAAGCGGATAGCCAACACTGAAACCACAATTTGCCTTGCCCCTACATGACGCTTTTATAGGCTGATTTTCCTATGTAGCTTGAAGAACTATCGTAGGCTCGGTGGTAGAATACTTGAATGCTATCCGGAATGCCTGGATTCGATTCTTGCTCAAGCGGTGATTTTATAATTTGCCTCCATCGGGACTGTTCTTTGCTCATCGGCATTTTCTGTGACGCGAGCTCCTTAACGCTTTCGCGTATTTTTAACGTTTATTATTGCTGTCTCTGGGTTGATATTGACTGTAAATCACCTGGGGTGCATAGCCATATACCATGGGCCATCTTTTACGCGTATGTGCCACACAGTACTGGTGCAAAGGGATTTAGGATATACGTGAAAGGGAAGTCACGTAATTCGTGTCATGGCCTGTGAATCGCGCTCTTCATACACCAATTGCCCTCCTGTGCCAATTTTAGGTATATACCAAGTTTAGGTCACCGCAAAAAACTCAAAGACGTGCCTGCTAGACAAACAGACAGACAGACAGACAGACAGACAGACAGACAGACAGACAGACAGACAGACAGACAGACAGACAGATAGATAGATAGATAGATAGATAGATAGATAGATAGATAGATAGATAGATAGATAGATAGATAGATAGATAGATAGATAGATAGATAGATAGATCATATGAGTTGTACCAGGCTGCGTGGTGAATTAGTCTGTCGTCCAACCTTACTGCAAGAACTACGAAGGTACTGGGTAATCATTAACAACTTTTGCGGGAAGAAATAGATAGAGAACTAGAAAGAAAGCCTAAAGAAATGAAAGGGAAAATTGAGAGACAGAAACTTTATTTGTAAGGGAACATTCAAGGCTTTATCTAGCGTCATTACGAAATCGTAAACACTGGGCAACGCCTGAACTGCCTGTAGAGCATACATCACTGGCACTAAGGGTATTAGAGTGGGGAAGCCAAGCAAACTTAAGTGAGGGGAAAGGACATGTGTGCTGTACCATGTATGTCATAGGAAACGTAGAGAGGGCATGTGGGGTACACAACTCACGTGTCACATTTAACTACTAATGCATGTCATTACTGAAGTCGGTGAGTGTTGGCACAGCAAATGTGCCAATGTTTCCAAATCGCACTGTCGCAACTTTTAGTGCATGTACAGAGCCTGCGTTTAGGTTCTTGAAGAGAGTAAACATATTTTATAACGCAAGGATGATGAGCCAACTGAGCTTACTCGTGAATATTCATGGGGGAGAGCAAAGAGAGGGGAGAAAGAGGTTAACATTCTTTCATCGCCGGGAATCATATGACATGCATTAAACTTGCACGCTAAACGCGAGTCGCGTACGTATTACGAAAAGCTTTTGCACCAGAAATACTGCGTTAAACTTTCACCATTTCTTTCATAGGAAAAAAAATTGTCCATATTTATGTACTTCCCGTGCAGTGTAACGGGAAATGTCTTTGTACCTGGCTTCGCTCTTTCATGAGTAACGATCGAGCAATGAAAATACAATTAAATAATCTATTATGCAGTTCCTAGTGCCACTTCTTTTCGTGCCGCTATTTACCACACCAAATCGATGTGGAGAATAAATAGGCAACGAAGCGAAGCACGCTGCTGAACTTTCCACCGTAAAATCAACGTAAAAACCGAGACGCAGGCAAACAAAAAGCCACGGTTTGCCAGCATTTCTAGTTGTCCTTTCTTAACGCGCTATTTTTACGAATTTTCGCGCTATTTTTACCATGGATTCATACCAATTTGGCCCAACCAACGACTATTCTGACGAACCACTTCTCTTCTCAGTGCGGGTGGTTGCCCGTTTCTCCATTCACACTCATTGTCTTGGTTCGGTCGAGCGGCGCGCTAAATCCCGACCTCATCTGAGCCCCCCAGAAGGGGTTGTAATGGCGTCGTTCACGCTTAAGTGGGCTCGCATCCGAAACCTCATCGCTTGAAGACGGGGCGGGCTTTCGGAGCATCCGCCTTCCATTTCTCCGAGTGAGCTGTACGTCTTCGTAATGCTAGCACATACTCGCTGGTCACGTGAATCCCGACGAGGCCATAGAGTGTTCGCACGAGTAAGTGCCTTGAAGAATAGGCCCACACATCGCTGTAGTAGCACGGGGGTCTAAATAAATGACCGTGTCAACGTGGGTTCCTAGATGGCTGTCTTTTCTCGTGGCTCTAGCGCATTCTCGCTCCCCGTTGCGTGAGAGCATTAGGCGATTTCGTTACGTCGCGGGGCTCAGCGCTTTGGAGTCGACACGAAGAGTCTCACGAGAAGTGCGGACGCTGGACGCTTAGATCAGGTGCTGTCCCGGGGTTGAAGGATTGATGCGTCCAATTTCGTAAAGTGGTCACTCGAGCCCTCTACAGCATAGCGAAAGGAGATGGGGGGCTCAACCACATGCTAGTCTGATTTGCTCCGTCACGGGGGGACTTAACGAATAGCGGGATGGAAAACTAAATGGAGCTGCCGTTACGCGTATTTTATTTCAACTATGTAACGCAACATTTGCCTCTAATGTAAGACAAAAGGGGGTCGTAATATTGCGAGCCAACTCCTTTACCGACCTTTCTGAAGCGGCAGAAATAGCTGTTTACAAGTTACACTCAACAATACTAATACGACAACATTATTACACCAATTAATAGAATACAAATTACTTCCATAACATGAAGATATCATTCCGAAAACCAGAGGCAGCTTGCCGAACACACGACGCGACAATAAACAGTCGCACATGCCTGGCGCTACGCTGTATATACCGCAGTAAGCGTGGAGTAGTGTGGCAATTAGTCTTTTGCAAGGGACGGATTAAGCCGCAGCACCACATCTTTATCGCTAAGAGCATTCTTTCCAGCATTCGGTCTTGCACGGCTTCAAAAATAAACTTGTAAAAGTGTTCTTGAAGATAGATGTACTCTAGACAATGAATTGAGTGCACCTGATTCCAAGAGCGAACGCGCTGTTACACTGACGCGCAAAAGTTATTACGTAATCAGCTGTATTATCTACATAATAAATCAGTATTTCATGGCAGATTCGTGTTTGTGGCAAAAGAGATGCTCCGGTACACTTTTTCTGGACGAAATTCCACTTCCTTTACGTCTTACTGATTGCAGTGAGCTAGTGCTAGCGCCTGTAAAAAACCCTTGGCGAATAGTCTCGAGACCGACTAATGTGCGACTAAGGCAATCGGCCAGTGGAGAGCAGGCACTGACCCGTCTTTAGCGCCCACGGTCATTCACACCCTGATTACTTGGCTCTCAGTACTTCCACAAGAAGGAGTAAAAAGGGGACCTTTTATCCACTTGGCCCTAGTTATCTGGCACCCCGTTGGCACTGATTCACGTTCGCGTCGCCACGTTTTTTGTTGCTTCTCACGTCGTTTACGCAGGATGCCTTCCATCGTTGGCACGGCTCGTTAGAACCCCTTGCCTAATGGAACGCAATGCACTTCCGTCGTCGCATTGTGCCAGTTCTTTCACGCGCTTCGGGATCGTGAGAAATGTAGGGTGACAACTGGGTAACATTTGCGCACGGAACAAGTGCCATGCATTTGCTTTATTTCTTTTTTTAACGCACTTGTGTATGTGTATTAGATGTATGACGTAAGACCGGGGCTGTGCATGATGCCAAGCGGTGTCTTGTGGAATCTGTTATCATGAATCCAGTTCTCATAGCTGGCCGTGTCACTGTAGGGAAGACAGGCTCGCAGGAAATGCCGCGTAGTTGTCTGACAAGGAAAGCCGTTTCTACGCAGACCGAGTGACAGGTCTTGCCTCATCGCACTTAGCGCCACTACGGAATCTATATCGCCTAGTCCGGTGACTATGCATACGTAGCCTGCTGCTACTAAAGATGCTATTACATTTTTAAATTCCAGCTTCTCTTGCAGCATTTAATTGGGAACTTAATCTTCCTACGACAATGTATTGGTGTGCACGTGAAACAACCTTAAATGATTAAAAAAATAAGCTGCGGAAACACACCACTCCGTACGTGCTTTCAGGTCCTACATGTTGCTTTTGGAAATTGAACGCAAATAGTTAATTAATGAATTGATCAGCCAATCCAATTAACAAATCGTGGCTTCAGTGGATAAATTATTAAACTGATGAAATCTAGAACGCTTAAGATTACCAGCTTGCAGGGCTTCAGTGATTCGGAGAGGGGGGCCCTGGCACATTGTAAATAGCACAAATATTTCTCGTGTTTATGGCTTGACAACTATTAAAAGCTCTGACAACTAAAGCCTTCACTGAACATTGCTCAGTTTTGCTGCTCGAAGGCAATTCTAGAGTGGCTTTTACATCCTTGAATTCCCCAACTTGTTAAACTGTATTACATATCTTGCACCCTTGCTCCTGCAAAGCACGCCCTTGCTCTTTTAGTTGTACTAACATTTCTAGCTAGCCTGTTCTGAATGCATCGAATGTTTTATTCCTGTTTACAACAAGGCCAAGCAAATGTGTTGCTTTTTTGTGTGCACTAGACAACGTTAAAACACGTCTCTGTGAACTCGTTGCTGTGAATGTATGGTGTTTTGGCGTGTTTTTTTTATATATATATATATAGAAAATGGCGTTCATCAGTGCAACCTGATACACAATTGGTTACCCCCGCTGTCAGTGCTCCTTTGTTTCACCTCGACACCCCGCTTGTTTATTCACCTCCTGAAATCCTAGTTTCACAATCAGGTGCATTCCACTCGGATTACAATCAAGTCGGTATCCCTTTGTGTGGACATCCGTTGTAAAAAAAAAAAAAAAACCGCGGGAAAACCGCGTGAGAACAATACGGTTTCATTTTATTGATTAGAACCACGAAACGTTGAGCTTGTAGGCACGCGTTCCATGATGAAATACGTTGGCGTGCAGACCCGGACGCAAGAGAAAAGATCAGACCAACAGGAGCGCCCCTCCGGCGTTTGCCTTATTCTGTTCATTTTCTCTTGTGTGTAGTTATGTTTACTTGCGTACGTGTCTGCAAGCTAAGTTCTTTTTTTTTTCTTCATTGACTTGTACTATCATGACGGAAAGGAAGGTGAACCTTCCGGCATCTATGCCCTCCGCTGTTAGCATTTACTTTCAAGCGGTTGTATACCCATGGCTATAATAAAAAGACTCCAGTGTCATCCATGATAGGTTCGTGCACTACTTAGGCATCTTTTTTATTGTCACCGAAGCAAGAGCGCCATGAAAGGCAAATGCAAACAGCGAAGCACTAACTCCCCGCTCTGTTAGCGTTTCTTTCCATCTCCCCTGTACATTCATCTATACCACGCACGCGAGCTGGGTGTCTTCCTGCTGGCCCGTTCATCTGTAAGACCGAACCCTATCCTTTTGTTATGCAGCCGCGTTCGTGCAGTAACGGAACACAGCAGATACACTCGTAGCCGCCCGCTACCTAAATCGAACCTGTCGCTGGGCGCCACGTATTGTTTACCGGCACCACTCTGTTTGTTCTTTATACACATGCTGAGATTCCCAGTTTAATCTGGCAGGAGCTGAAAGAACTGTAGTCAAACTATATACATGGCGTGAATACGTAGGGTCGACTACATGGCCATCTTTGCGTGACGAAGAAGGGAGCATTGCTTCCTTTATTTCGAAGGTTTTTCTTTCTGCTACACTCTGAGTGCGTGTTTGTTTAGCTGTTAGTTATGTTTAGCTGAACTGCAGCTTAGATTTTTATCGATGTATATAATTTAAAACGCACGAGGAAAGACTATTGCAGGTGCTTTATGTCGGCGTCGTTGTTAAAGAAACCTGCTCGGATGATTCGAAAGGTAACGTTGAGATGGAGTGATGGTAAAACAAAAAATGGAGGCACACTACGCCCGTCCATGTGGAACGAAAAAAGTTTATATGGTGAGCGAACGTTCGCGTAGTGTTCATTTACTTTATGGAAAGATAAATACAGATACCCTTTAATTGAGAAATGGAGGCTTTGTCTTCACCCACTATGGCAGGATACTCTTAAGTTTTAAAGGGTTCACGCTTGGGCAAGTTGGTAAGGATCCATTTCTAAATGTTAACAGCGCATAGAAGACGTGGAAAGGGGACGATACGAATGGCGCTCTTTGCCTCTGTCTGTGTCGTCCCTTTCCACGCCTTCTATGCGCTGTTAACATTTAGAAACGGTACTCTTAAGTTTTTCAGCTGTCTAAGCAACACTATCCTTACGGGGCTATAGAGAAATAACGGGTAGATATATAGAAGTATAGGTGAGGTAAATATCGCATGCGCGTAGCGGTGTGAAATTTGAGCGTACGGAGAGTTGCAACAACGTAACAGGAGACATAGTAGCATGATGTCCATTCATTTAGTCCTGCACTTAATTCCTGCCTAATTTCACCCAAGACTCTATGAAGTCTAAAAGGGATGCAAAAACCTTAAAAGAAGGAGGGCAGAGTTTTGTTTCAATGAGCTTATCGTGACGACGAAGGTTTCTCCAATTACCGTAATTAATTGAGCTCTTTTGCGCAATACCCTGGAAAGTGTAGTATGTTCCGACGCTCTTAATGAGCTGCCGTGCCTAAAGCTTCTGGTTTCCAAAACAGAAAAAAATCAGCCAGTGAAACACGCTTTTGCTCCCGTTTTCTTTTAGGCGGACTAGGGCGCTTGCGGCGAAGGTCTATATAACGTAACACTACCCTGCCAACTGGATGCTTAAGGCTGCTTTTAATCTCGTAGCTTAATGAGGCGCGAACAATTAGTGCGTCTGAGTAGGCAGGTTTACTATTGCTTCCCTTGGGACGAAAGCAAATCTCCTGTAAGACCCCATAGTTCAACCCAACTGAAATAGCTTAGCGATATCGCCGAAGTGATATGACGGGCTGGAGTAATGACGTGCAGTCGTCGGCAAGTTAACTCGTATGATCCGCAGCGTCACCTGGACTGGTCTCAATGATGCCAGCGGCAAAGCGCTAGGAGCTGTTACCGAGATATAATACCTCGGTCTGCTTGGATAGTATGTTGGCATGCGTGGGTGACATCTCGACAACAGAACCCAAATCTACGCGGCTCTGGTGTCAATCAAACAGTTTCAGGACACGATTCGGTTCGCGTTAGGGTTGTTAACGACTGTACCGGCACACATTAGAAACGCCTTGTACTACGTCATTCAGCTTCGTGACGACTCCCAGGTAATTAAATGCTCATTAACTTCGTTTCGTTGCTTAACTGGTAAGCATGAAACGCCAGGAAGTACGTCTCTTAGTGGATTATTCTTGTGAGAGGGAATGCACGACTAACTGCGTGAACGTCAGCGGAGTTCCACGCTACCAGAGCCGAGGTTTTTTTTCGCACGCGCTATTTCGCTCGCCAACCGTTCTTTATTGCACGCGAGATATGTTCACTTCGCCATTTCACCATCTACGTCATCCCTGACGCACCTTTAAAATGCATTTGTAATCGAAAATCACTCTAAGAAAAAAAATTAAAGAGCATGTATCACTATGTTCGGTGACGGTATTAACGTGTCTTTTCAAAGAGAGTCCGATACGTGGCAAGTCATGGACTTACGAAAAACAGTTAAATGACTCTTTTCCTTTTCTTTTTTCTCACAGGATACTATAAATAGCGATTACTTGAACACCTTAATTATAGTCATAACCGGCGCCCAGAGTGCGGCTTTCTTATTCGAAGCAACTCTTTCGTACGGGATTAATTGTAACCGTGAGTCCATGGAAGCCTCCCTTTTAAACCTCACGTTATAACAATAATCAAGGATCATTACCAAGCTGAACTTGAACTGATAGCGCAAATGTTAGACAGGGACGAAGAAGACACTGTCTAACATTTGCGCCATCAGTTCAAGTTCAGCTATGCAACAACTAGCCCGACAGCAAACGTTACTAAGATCATTACCAAAGCCGCAAGACTGCTTCATCGAGCCTTCGCTAAAGTAACTCAAGAGCTGTATGGAACATGGACGCTAAAAGAGGATATGTTAGTCAGACCATGGTTTTACTGGCAAAAAGAAACAATCTTAGAAAATAACTTCCAGGCATGAAACGCGACGCTAATAAGTGCTCCTAGCCCCTCTCAGCCAAATCAAACATGCGAGACCACGAACGCATAATTGCATGGGAGCAAAAAGTCGATCGCGTCCGGCAAACAATGGCGTTGTTGTAGATTCCGAATCAAAGTCAAACGACGTTCTTGCCACCGCAACTACGGCGGAACATGTTTGAAGCTGATTTCCTATAATGAGGCAGACGCTTTCAGCCGCTGCCTTCTAACGGTGAGATTCAGTTTTAATGAGGAGGCCTGCGTGCTGAGGGTACGCATAGAGACCTGAAACGCGAAAGTGGTGAGGTCTGTAAAGAAAAGAAGCTTTCGATGTGGCGGGCGTGTCCTTGCGTTTCTTTGTGGGCAGGAACCCAGATGCCTTGACCGCAGACCGATTTGACTGCGCAAATAAAGACCGACTCCAGGTGAATTTCGTGATTGTATGAATGTCTTTTGAATCTAAATATCATTGCGAGCTTTCCGTCGCGGCAGGCGGATATGCGCACGCCACTGCTAAGTGCGTTACCGTGTTCGTTAAACGATCCGTTTTCGCCTGCTCGCGCAAAAAACAGTCACGTCTTTTCGAACTAGCGTTGCCTTTGCAAACGTATGCAAATTGAGATCAGGAGATAATGAAGGAAGCTTTGCTGCGGTGAGAACAATCATATTTCAGATGAGAGTGACAATGTTGGCTTGATCATAGGCGTGCGCACGAGGGGGGGCAGAGGGGGCGGCCGCCCCCCCTAGTCACCTAAGAGAGGGGGGGGCGCAAATTCTGCCCCATATATTGACTTAATAGGGAGGGGGGGGCGCTTGCGATGAACCTTCGCCCCCCCCTGCCCCCCCCTGAAGGGGAACCCTGCGCACGCCTATGGGCTTGATGGTGTTGTATTCTACTTGATGGCAATGCAGGCTAAGGACAGGGACAACAGAAAGCGCTGTGTTGTGTCGAAAGTGTGCCTTTTCTGTTCTCCAACTCCTTAGCATGCGCTACTATCAAGTAGAATGCATATTTCAGATGCAAACTTACTCTCTTTGAGAGTAAGTTTGCACGGCGGACAATGCTAGTTTCTCACGAAGAACTTCCTTGCGATACAACCGTGCTCCGTATTCAGACGCGCTACGGCGTCCAATATACGCGGACGTATTTTTATTCTCTTGGGGATCACTAGTGCTGGAAACTGCGTACGATTTGTCACATTAGAATGTTGTGCGGCATCAGTCCTTTTAAAAGAAGGCGACAAAATATTATAGAAAAAAAGTGGCGAAGCTTTCTATAAGTCGCGCTAGGCTTGAAACAATGAAGCTGGACGATTCTGAAGTCTAACCTGGTTGCTTCTTGGTTGTTACTAAGGTTCAGCTAGGTGACACTAGGTTGTTTCTAATTTGGTTTTAGGTCGCTGCTTGGCGTTAGCTAAGCAATGCTAGGTTGTTTCTCGGTTGCTTCTCAGCGCAGAAAGGTTGAGTTAAGCCACGGAAAGCCACAGATATGACACGGATGTCAACTCCAGAGACAGAAACTCGCGTTGAAACCGAGGGTTCGCACCTCCCATAGGTGTACGGATACGTCATAATTCGTGTAGGGCTTCCATTGCTTCTAGGTCTTCTGGCAGCCGTCGTTGCTTTTGCCGTTGCAATTGCCGTTGCGTTTCCTGTTCCCTACTATTATTTTGTTGTCTGTACCGCTGAAGCACTCCGCGCAGATGCTTCAACGAAGCTGAAATGCGCGGCCACGGTGCTTATCATTGGGTTAGTCCCGAAGGTTTATTAAACCTTTTTCTCAGTTACTGGTTACGTCTGTTTAGAAATCATAATTGGTGTTTGCCGCCTGTTTGTTGCCTTCTTCGTTTTTGCTTGCACCAGCAGTGAGAGTCGGATTCATGCAATTTCTGTGGCACATACCCAGTTAATGATGATAGTTTTTTGTGCACACCAAAGTTGTTACGGCCAGCTTGGCCGGCCGTAAGAGCTTAGTGAGCTTGCTGACATGCTTTAAACCGTGAGCATTCTCACATGCTTAGAAGCTTAGTGAGCATGCTCGGCTGCCAAATGCTACGCAACTGCGGTAGAAGAGTGAGTTGGCCAACTGGTATGGGCGAAGCTAAGATGAGGAGGGCGCCGCCTGAATACGAGTTTATGATAACACCGAATTGGTCAGGACGACGACGGCGCGCCGGATTCGATCAAAACCCAGTTTCCGATCGATCAAAAAAGCAGTTTACCATTCTTCAAAACGCACTTCCGGATTTTAAACTATGCGATACTTTCGGTCTGATCGACAAAATGTTCTGGAGATTTTTGTGTTTTCTTATGCTTTTATGTTGACTACATAAGAACCTTCGATCGGGAGGTCAATAAATGACATAAGATAGCCAGATAAGTTAACGAATGCGCACTGTTCTGGGAAGATGTGAAAAAGAACAGCAGGAGAATGGAAAACGCACAGTCGTGTTCAATCTCCGAGATATTTTGAAGGAGGCAAATACGAAATCTAACACCGCCTACATGGTTGTGTTTTGTTGCGCGATAACTTCTGGGAACGAGGCAGAACACGCGCTAACGGGAACCCAGCTTTATTTTCAAACTTCTCCGGCTCCGGCACGAACTTGTTCACATTTACTTTTTTTTTCTTAGCCCTAATCGTGAATTTTAGAAGATGTCTTATGGCTTTTGATAGAAGATGGCATAAATTGCTCGACTCTCAAGAAAGGATGTGATTAATGTTTCCTCTTAACGTCCGAAGAGTATTCTGGTGTGTCTTTGTGCCCTGACTATGGAAGGGGAGGGGCCGCAAGGAAATGAACGTTAAATACGGCCATCGGCTTAAAGGGATGAATAGGGTCTTCTTATCCTACACTTGTGCGGATCAACCCATCTATAGAATCCGGATTTATTCCAACGATAACAATTGTACCTTAGCCTCACCATGGGTATAAGGCTGATGACGATATTGCGCAAGTCAGGACAGAGAATAACAAAAAAAAAAAAATGCGACGCTAAGCCCACTCCCACCGATAAAGGTAATCACGTGTACTAGGGATATAAATAAGAGACCATTATAACCCTTTGGCGTTGAGGTGAGTCGAAATTTAGTGCGGAGCCTTACTGGTATTACATGCTGGATATTAGCACATCAACTGCGAACTTTCGCCGCGCAAATGGAGGATCGTGTTAAACAAACTATTTGTTGCTCTCATTACCTCGTTAGAACACCTATTATTCGAATGAATCTTATATATTTACCTGCCTATCAAACGAAGGCTCTGAGAGACTTGAAGGAGAGACCTTACGAGCAGTTACAAAAATGAGAATCGCACTCATATGGTATAACTTAAGGTACCACTGGAGGGTGTGGCTGACAGCGGAACGCTTGTACCGACTTAGCACGGCTCGATGCTCGATAGCCGTCGAGAACATCGTTCGTTCTTCAGCGATTAGCTTTCCGACAGGGTAGTTGGCCAGTGCAACATGGTTGCATTTTTTAAAAGACAAAAGCAAGCCCTGGACACCTCATCAAACACGAATATTGACCATCGGCGTCAACAACACGAGTGACGCAAAATGTTATCACGTGATGACCTCGCTATCAGGTCGTCACCAAGGACGTCACAGATGGCAGAAATTTGTGACGGTACCATGGCGTCGTCATGACGTCATGTGGTGTGACGTCACAGGACGACGTCATGTGGTGTGGACGACGTCACAGCTGTGACGTCATGTGGTGTGACTTCCTGTGACGTCACACCGCGTGACGTCGTGACGACGTCATCACCGTTGGTCAAAGTGGGGGCCGATCACAGAGGCCGCGCGAAACCATACGTTAGTTGCAGAAAGCTTTCGCAAGGGGGGCGGATGGAGTATCAATGCATATAACGAGAATAAAAAGATGACTTTCGTCTTCGAGTCTTGTTAAGCGAATGCACAAGGGAACCTGTGAGTTTCTTTTTGATGTGTTTTTTTTTTTGTGCACTGATTCTGGATCCATCACCCCATCAATTTGTCATGGTAGCGCGTTCATTTTCTTCATTTTAGATGATTCGCCAGCGCAGTGCCAAAAAATGTAGCAGCTTATTTCAAGACGAGACGCTATGATACCGCAAAAAAAAATTACGGGCAACAAATACACAAAAACGAACAAACAGGCCTTGGGGCACACGTATATCCATCGCAATAACGAGTATAGTGAAAGCAGTGGACATTGACTGGTGAGTTGGGGGGTAGTATACGCCGCGGGGGGTTGCTGGGAGTCAAGTGGCGGAAACATCTAAAGGACATCCGATAATTGGGACGCGAGCGAGGACAATGCGGGCGCACGCCAATTGGCATCCGGTCAGGAGATGAAGGGTGCAGGGCAGCGTCACAACCCTTCTGCGTCTCGGCCCCCGCGCCGTGGTCAGTCGTCCAAGAGACCCTTAATGACCAATCCCGGTGGCACGCAATGCTGATAGTGACGTCAGCACCGAATGAATTGATACGTTTTTGCCTTTTTATTATTTTGCGAACGCAACTGGGTTTCGTCTAAGGTATCTACGTTTTTGTGACGATTTCGATGTACCGCATGCGATGTGTCAGCTCTTGTCATAGGTAAATAAAAAAAGGCACATGTTTTATTGCAAAGGCGATATACGAGAAACGTATATAAAAAAACGTGACCTGAAACGAAATAGGAAAGTGCACTAAAGAAACTGTCATATTCGATCAAACATGGCATAAGATGAAGCTTCGCATTCTTATCTTTCTCTCAGTTGTCTCAAATCATTCATCTGCCATTTAAAATGGCAACTTGACTTAACGATCTGTAAACCGTGGCAAAGCTTTCACTCAACCCGCGATCAATATGACCAAGGCACTTTGCGAGGCTGGTGCGTTGGTGTGCGTTCAAAGGTTAAGAATCAGCAGCAGAGCAGTGCCAAGTGTGCGCTAAAGGCGCTCTCTGTGAAACAGATGTTCGCGTTCCAGTCACAAACTTTTCCAGCAAGCGGCCACGTCGTATACGCAGTCCAGGCTTTTCCATTGTTTACGACTGCAACGCGTTTGCGCTACGGCGTCAACTAATTAAAAAGGCAAGGAAAAAAGAAAACAGGCGTAAACTCGGGCTGCTCTCTTTTTCGGCTTCTTTGCCAAGAGTAGCGGGCAATACACCAACAACTCATCCGGGCATCCTCGCAGTGCGCATTGGGCCACGTGTTACGCATGGTGGATCGGTATACGGCCTCTCGTTGCCATTCGAAACGGGATCAGAAAGAGAGAGAGAAAGAGCGTACGTAAGCGCCGAGTTGGCAGGCTTAAAACAAAACGAGAGAGGCGGAAGTCGGGCGACGCGCCATCTGGTGGGCGCAGCGGGCTCTTCTGAGTCGCGTTCATTAGAGCGTGAGCTGCGAATTTGCGAGATAGCGAGCAAGCAGGCGCCGTGGATCGAAGGATTGAGAAACGACGAGTGGGGAGGGGTGGGTTGCGAAGCATGAGCGGTAGTTGAAGTTATACGGCTGGCGGCACCTCTGTTTTTATGACCGCCGAAGAGCGGGGTAACATTCGGCGGCGCTGTTAAGGATTGGGCGGCGGTGCGCCGAGGCAGGCAACCCTTTTCCCGCTCAGCGCCTCCCGATGCGGAGTTCTAGACCGGCCGCATATTTCACGCTTCCCTTCACACAGCTCGTACTTTCCCTCCTCTTCACCCCTTGCGCACTCCTCCGTCCCCCCTGCCCCGCCGCACACACGCACGGGCGAGCTGATACCCTAATTCTCATAAATTCTACAGCCTCGCTTAGGGTGGCACTGTTGCCTAGAGACACTCGGCGCGAAAAGAAGGCCAGCATTGTTAGTGAGAATTAGCGAATATTAGAAATGAGAATGCAGTTCAAGGCACAACTTTGGTGTTGAGCAAAGAAAGAGAGAGAGAATAAACTTTTATTGCGAGCAAGCGCACTGTGCGCCCAGAGCAAAGAAAAATGAGAAATATTTATGTCAGGGAATGTAGGATGAACCACAGTCCGCTTCTAGCCATACGAAGACAATATGCATTTGCAGGCGCTAACTAGCAGTGATCTCAGATAAATCAGAATGTCAGCTAGCAGGCACAACACTAAAATGAAAAAAAAAAAGTCTTAGGTCCTCAGTCACAGAAATTAGGTTCCGGTAAACGCCGAAAAGCCCGCAACAATGGAAAAGAAAGCTGTAGTAATTCTTAAGGTTCGCAGTTAACTGAGCACCGGCCTTTGTAAAACTCGACTGATATTGGTGTTTTCCGACAGTTAGGAAATCTCCTGAGAAATAGAACTTTTTGCATCATTGTTGGGTATTGGCAAGCAATTTCAGCCGTGTGGTTAACGAACGCGGAGGAAGTTCAAAGTTAGGGGCCCATCCTTTCGATAACACTGATGCAGAGACACACATCATCAGGTGTGGTTCAATTAATTAATGTTGCCGAGGGATATTCGCTTAAGTTTGTCAACAAGTGCATCGTGGTCGTAATTATTGGCGATGAATTTTGGACGGAAATTCCGCTCGCTTGAAGCCTGGTCAAGAAAAGATAGCATATCAATGCCCGCTGACAAAGACTGACCCTCACGTTTGTCAACAATATGCACAAATATAATGTGCGCTGGTTCAAATTCATCCCGTTGTATAATTACTTCTATCTCGTGCACTCCTGGCTACGCTGCAATGACAAAAGCGTGTAGCTCGTGAATTCGGTCTCGTTTTGAAACGCATGTGAAGAATTCGATCCTCTCTGCCGTCATCAAAAAAAAAAAAAATCACAGCATATCCACGGAGTGAATGATGATGAGTGGGCGAAGCTCCGGAGGTTCATCGGTAAACCGTGAATCTTCCGTGAAATTCGCCCAGTAAATCATCAAAGACGTGACAAACACTGTGTGTATATATACAAGAAATTTATATTTTATTCGTGAGCCGTGATTTTCCGTTTTGTTTTCGTTTCTTCGTTGGTCGTGGTTACCGTTTACATAAGCCGTGGCTTCCGTTCCCCCCTTCATTATAACGGCTTTATGGTCGGTCAAATGGAGGGAGAGCGGTTCCTGGATAGGGTCGTAGTCGAAAGTTTGCAAAGACGAGATCGATGCAGGTTCCTCGGATGGTGCTGGGTTGCATGTGGTCAAACGATATGCATGTGAGACCATATCGCGATGCCATGTATTGTATGGCATCACGATCGTCATCGTCATCAGCGTCATCGTTATGACGCATAGTGGGTACATTCCATGTGCTGTGCCGTGATGGCAGCGTCATCGTCATCGCACAGGGGTGGCTACGACAACGACGCAGGACGCCGGACTAGCCTATGCCCTAAGGAGCTTCGCCCCTAAAAAAAAAAAAAAAAAGAAAAGAAAAGATGACAGAAAACGACGTGCGACGTGATCGCGATAGGTTCATTTGGAATTTTCCGAGCGAGTTTCACCGTACCTTGAAATTAAGAGCCTGCCCCACTTCTAAGAGCTCCGGCCCGTCTCTCTGTTCTTCCGGAAAAAAAGAATTCTGCAACTGAACACAAGGAAGCTGTGACACGATGTTTTTATTTTTATTTCTCTCCAAACTCCACCATGGTATGCATCGAGTGTGCAACACCACTCGATCGCAGCGCAAATTCTGACTCACACCTAGCCGATAGAAACGGAGTGCTTCGCTACCTTAATTAGCGTCGGTGTGTTATTTATGACCGGCCTCTCCAGTGCATCTTGTTTTTCGAAGGCTAGAGAGTTTGTCCCCGCTCGCATCATGCATCCCGTGGCCAGCGTTCCGTGAGGCGCATAAGCATCGAATAACCAGCTCCTCTATCATTTCGGGGATTGTGCCCTGCGTCGGGTGAGCAGTGAGCCGGCTGCTTAATTACCATTTAATGCTCCAGCAGGTGCTACTGCCCGCAGTGGTAAGGCAATTAGTTTTTCATGCCAATGCAGAGAGTGATGGTCCTGGCTTTCAATGTTGTTTGATCGTATCGAAACCCTCTTTATATAGGTAAACTCTAATCGTGCACTGTATATGGGCCTCCATGTCTGGTATCTACTCTTAACTTGTACCAGAACCATTTATTTATATTTTCAACAAGGCGCCTTACGAATACTCCGAAAACCGGAAGTGAGCTCTCGACCGGAAGTGCTTGGAAGAGAATCATGGGTATCACGTGATGCTCGTGCCACTGAAACGCGCATGTATTTTTTACATTTGTTTTTTTTTTCTTTTCTCGCAGCCAACAGGCGTATGAGAAAATAAAGCTCCTTCCTGCGCTATCCGCGCTTTCTAAAAAGAGTCAGTAAAACCCCAATGAAGCGAGTGGTGATTTATCCACGAGGATTGTCTCTGCTCGCGACTCCACGCTAATACTACGTAACGGAGCTACTGTTGCGCGAAGCAATCGTGTGTATAAAGGGAGCCACGCAATTGTATCTGTTATATCGGCTCCCCCGAGTGCCACTGCCGCGACATGCATATCCCATTCCATTCCGCGCACTACTCCGCTTTCACGGTGGTAAATCCTCGCGTCATCTCAACCCCAAAAAGGGGTTCTAATGACATCGTTTACGCCTAAAAGCTCACCTCCATCTCCTCGAATGCGGCTTTGGGATGCACGCTTTATTCATAGTATGCTACTCGGTGGGTGTCTCATTTCACAGTAAATAAAATGAAGAAAACAGACGGATGACCGGGTGTTGAGCTATTTGCGAATGCATTCCGAGAATGCGCCACGCTGCTTAAGAAGTATAAGACTCGACTAACACTCCCCCTGCCATGCGAAACAGGGATAGGAGGGTTTCGAAATAAGTGCTTCGTAAATCGGCTATTTATTCCGCGGTGTTGTTGCTTCTGCCTCTGGCGCTATCTGTCATCAATTTTTCTTCAAAGATACTGGTTAAGTGGAGTGCCCACGGTCATTTGCTTAAGCAGGAAGTGAGCTTTCACGGGTCCTGAAGATAAATTCCGAGACACGTATGAAAGAGAGGTTTTAGGCATACTTTCGATGAAGAAACATTATTGTAGTGTTAAAGAGATGCGTTGCAGAAAATGCATCTAAAATAGGGCCTCAGTTTGTGGCGAAATGAGAAAAAAGAAATTTTGATTAGAGATTTTCCGTTATGAAACACCACTGACGCAATATGACAGCAAAGCTTTGCAAGACGTTGCTTAAACAAAATATATTGGCCAGTAAATTATTTCCTTCTAGTGCTTCAACTTGAAGAACTTCTAAAAAGTTAAGTCGCCTTTAAACTCTACATGGCGCTTACTTCCTACCTTAACCTACGTGGAGAACCGAATGTTTTGAAGTGGAGCTTCCAGCAGCGAGGCATCATAACAAATTTTGGATATGTGTGCTCCCTGTCTGTCTCAATTTCTTTATTCTTCTAACTTTCAAACTTCTCCATGCGCTTCCCCAGCGTAGGGTAGCATACCGATTATTATGAACTGGTTAACATCTCTGCCTTCCCTCTCTCACCTCGTGTTCTTCCTCGTGTTCTTGTGCACCGAATTTCCTTCACTCATACGCTTAACTATGCTACGCTGGGAGCCGGATAAGTTCAGTACTATGCGGAATAAACAGTAACTGTTGAATAGCTTAACCCTCTTGTCATTCCGCGTATCGTGAATCCTGCTAGGAAAGTCCGCGCCACTTTCAGATTCCGATCTTTCCATCTCCCTGTAAAGCAATCCATTACTCCAACGAACGATGGGAGAGAACCCCCCTCCGTAACGCATTGTTTGGCGCGGTCGAAAATTAATTGCCTAGTTCCATGGCACTCAATCAACCATTTTGTATTCACCTTTGTTCCGACTTGAAAGGCAACCTTGTGGTAACCTCGCAACGGGGCCTTGCCGACTTATCATGGGTGACTCTTAGTGTACCATGCAAAACGGTGGCAATGAAATCACTGGTACCACGGGTTTAAATAGGAGGAGGAGGAGGAAGAAATAGACGGAATGACAGGGAGGCTAGCCAGTTCTTAGACCGACTAGCTGGCAGCCAGACGGGCTTAAGTAAGAACTCACTGGATCTCTTGTGCCCTCGCCTGAGACGACTGAAAGGCGAAAGTCATGTTCTTTTTTCTCCTCAGTCAATTGTATTTATCCAGTGGATGTATTGATTAGTGCCTGCATTTTATAGCTTAGCCCTCTATAGTATAGTATAGCCAAGGGCGTGCTAAAGGGAAGTGCTGGTGAGGAGGAGGTAAATGAGGAGGAAAGAGGGCGCCGCTCCATCACAAAGAAGGTATTTTTTCCCCGCCATGGACACCTAGAAGGTTGTATGTTTGCAACGCCAGCGCGTGCTTGCTCGTCAACGCCAGCGTCATGGAAGGGCAGGCGAAGGACTGCTCTGCCCCTAAAGCTTTCACGTTGGGTGCAACTGCACACTTTTTTCTTCTCAGTAGATGTGTTGATCTAGTCGACGTATTGATGAGTGTATGTATTTGCTGAACGTTAGTAACGCGAATAAATAATGTGTGGCTGGCACCAAAGTATTGCCCATCAGAAATACGAAAATGTCATTAACACAAGATCGGGCAGGTAAAAGAAGGTTTTTACATGTTGACAAACTC
>JALIZH010007730.1:0-18643 GCA_030522465.1 Rhipicephalus appendiculatus
GGATGCAGAACCAATCCCTCGCCCTGACGTAATGTTTGCGCAACTTACTGGACGCCAATACTTCTCGAATTTTGACTTCACAAAGGATACTAACAGGTGCCCATGGCCAGTACAACCAAAGAGTTGACAGCATTTTCCTGTGACTCGGGCCTATATCAATACCGGTTTATGTTTTTTTGGCACAAGAACCGCGCCTGCCGTATTCAACCGATTAATGAGAGAGGTGGCCGGTGACATCCCCAATGTCTATTATTACTTCAATAATGTTCTTCTTGCGACTACAACATGGGCAGAACACATGGCCACACTACGGCATAACGTATGCGTGAGGCACGTTTAACTATCAAGCAAAAGAAAAGTGAAATAGGTTCCCCGACGACTAGCTTTCTTGGTCATATTGTGGGACAAGGACTGTTGCAACCCCTGAAGGACACATCAGACAAAATCGTGTCAGCGAAACGACCGGAAAGCAAGAAAGAGCTTCGACCATTTCTCGGACACACCGGCAACTACCGAGACTTTGTGCCCAACTGTGCCGAGATTTGACATCCACTTACGGGCTGAAGAAGAAAGGAAGTCTGAATAAGCTGGACTGGCGCGACAAACACCAAGGGGCATTTCAGAAACTCAAAGAAATGATGTCAAGCCAATCCATATTGAACGCGCCCAACCTCGAAAGGCCTTTCGTGTTGCGCACTGGCGCATCATAGCGGAGTTTCGGATCTGTCCTCCTGCAAGAGTTCAATGGCCACTGGCAACCGGTGTCTTACGCCAGTAGAAAACTGCTACCTCGTGAAGCGGCCTATTCTACCATTGAGAGGGAATGCCTCGCCATCGTGTGGGGCGTGCAGAAATTCCATGTTTGCCTGTATTGTAGGTCCATCATTTTGCAATCGGACCACCAGCCACTGAAATATATAAACTCTGCACGACAAGTTAATACACGAGTGCTGCGCTGGAGCCTACTCTTTATGGACTATGACTTCCGCGTAGAATACATTCAGGCTCAGATAATGTCGGTACGGACTATCTTAGTCGCACATCTATTAATACTCAATAGACAATTTCTGATTACTCGCGTAGGGACACCTAGAGGGCTTAACACGATTACTAAATTACGTACTTTATGAATATGCCTACCGTTCATTCTCCACCATCTTGTTGTTCTTGAACGGGGCGGGGGAGATGTGGTAAAATATTAACCTGGGGGAGTGTGCGTCAGCATTGACGTGTATTTGCGGTAAGTGTGCGGGGTGGATTTTCGATTTGAAGTGCGCGGGAATCGCCGTGATGATTATAGTGACGACACGTAAAGATGCGAGACTATGCGCGTGTTCGTGCACGGGCTCGAAAGAAGCTCTCGAGCGACCGGGACACCTCGGTGAGCGGCAGAGACGCATCGGAGATCGAACATCGGGCTACGCCCCGACATCACGGTCCTACCCTGCTGGTCCGGGCCTCGTCCCGGCTTCAAGATCTCGGGTTAATTCTAGGCTGGGCTTCGCCCCACCTATCCTCTTCGGCTTTCCTGGTGACGTTCCTGGCGGCTGGTCAGCCGTTGTTCCAGATGCTGGCCGGTTGCAGTACCTGGCGTCGTCCTTCGAGGCATTTTTTCCTGACATCGTCCTTCGAGGCACTGTTCCTCGTGTTGTTCCAGGCGCAGACACTGCAGTGCCCGGATATACCCTGGCACCTCTTCGCTGGACCGGGCCACGTCCGGCACTGACCCGGGATTCGACGCGCTCCGCCGCCCCCTCTCCTGGCGCTGAGTGACCGCACCCCAGTCCTTGGCGCTCAGACGAACACACGGCGTGCACCGCCGCCTTGGCCTGAGCGCAAGTGCGACCCGTCTCCAGTTCGGGCTACGCCAAACAAGCGGTGAGAACCTCTCTCTCCGACTACACCACGGCTGACGCACCGGGAGTTAACCCAGTGTGGTGTGAGTGTGAAAAACGTAAGTGCTAGTAGCTGCATGAGCACGTGATTATAACTGTGTAGGTGTGTTTGTATCGTCTAGTCCTATGTCTCCCTGTATATATATAAAGTGGTTTCTCTTTGTCCTTGGGTGTTCTCTATGTACGTCTGGCTAGCCTGCGCCCACATTTGCCCACAGTAATCAACAGCGGCGCTCGCCCTGTCAACAAGGCAGTCGGTCCTACATTTCATTTGGTTGGACAAAACGACGTAGAAAAAGACGTGAGTGGCACCCACGGAAAGGAGCCAAAACAACTGCATTTGTTTTTTAAAAGAGGTCCAAATCATCTTGTGCTGCAAGTTTGTCACCAATTGACATGTTACAAAGCTACTGTTTGCAAGTTGTGTTTTTACAAGAAAACGGCAAAAAAAATTGGGGGGACCCTTAATCTTCGCCTTTAAGAGTTGAACGCGATAGCGATATCCTGTTCCGAGTGTCTACTTCAACCACTTAGTGCACACTTGCTATGCACCCACTACGTGGTGTTATGGGAATACGCGCAGTAAGGTGTATGCCGTTTGTAATGGGTGGCCGGCTTTAAACTGCGAAATCATTATGATAGTCACATATTCTGACGCCCGATGGCAATGTACGCTTGTACCAGGCAATATTCCTGGGATATGACATGTTATATTGCGACGCCTATATAAAGGACGCTAGCGTTTGCGAAGCATGAAAGTTATTTTCACTGAATTTCCAAGCAGAGGAAGTCATTTTCACCGTATTTCCAAAGCAGATGCATGGCTGTGTGGTAGAACACCTGCTTGCCACGCAAGCGGCCCGGGTTTGATCCTCACTCCGGACGCGGAAATTTTTTATTAGTTATTTTATTTGCATCTTTCTTGATTTTTTGGGTCACGGACAAGATGATCATTTTTCGCTCACAACCAACGACGCCGACGCCGACGCCTGAATTTCTGCGAAACGATCTCTTTAACGCTATCGCGTTAAAACTTGGTTTTCTTACCATGCCTGTTTGCATTTGTTGTTTTGTTGTGAGCCTTCATTATGTCTTCTTAAATCACTTATTGTGCATGTTTTGCAAACTCTTACTACGATTCCGTTTTCTCATCATAATGTCACGTTCTGCTTTTCAAGTACAATTTTTTCATGGCTGCTCAGTTGAACGGGAGCAACAACATATCAAGTCACAAGCCTGATGGCTCCAGCCATCACGGCTTTTTGATTTATT
The DNA here is from genome assembly GCA_030522465.1 of Rhipicephalus appendiculatus. Taxonomy (NCBI): domain Eukaryota; kingdom Metazoa; phylum Arthropoda; class Arachnida; order Ixodida; family Ixodidae; genus Rhipicephalus; species Rhipicephalus appendiculatus. Next base: position 3,168 of record JALIZH010007730.1, read on the forward strand.
CATAATAGTAAGAAATAAATATGGAAACATGATGCCGATATCTGCTGTTTATTTTGCACGACATGACACTATGCACATCGCAGTCACACATTTTGGTTGGCTATGCTCATACAAGCATGTGAATGAAGAATACCTCAACTTCTTCATTGGAAATCCACAGAACCATCTTTTCACGCTTTCGATATTAGCCTACCAGGAAAGGTGGGTTGTTTTATTAAACAACGCTAAAAATTACACTATTATTTTTTGCAGTCGCTGGGCACAACGGGAAGTATTATTCGAGTTGCTCAAAATGAACACTTCACTATTTCCACAGTACACACGCAAATGCAATAGCAGTAGTACATAGATTTAACAAAGCTTACAGTTTTAGGTGGAAAGTGAAACGAGGGCAAACAGCTGGGCGAGTTTGTGACTAATCATTCCATGGTAGTTGAATGACAGCGCCAAAGAGCAATTTTGGATATGGGCATACGCATGCGCTTTTATGATTAACCTATTAAGGCCCATGCAGGAACTACTGGTTCGATTTTATTGAGATTCTGCATATTTAATTATTAGACAACCACATGTGCAAATGTTTGTAGAGTTCACTGTATTTCTTCAGAAGTTATGATACTGTACTTTAAAAAAACTTCCCCCATCTCCGCTGAAGCGAACCATGTGTGGATACGAAGCAGCAGGGAGATGGTTAGCTTAAGCGGGAGAAACGTCGCTGCTCCCGTTTCACGTGTTCTTCGCAGTGTTCTGATTCGCACAGTGGGTGCTTCCCTACTTCATGAAAGTGACCGGATGCGGGACGCGGGAAGGACGGACACAGCCCCCGCCATAAGATGCTTCGCATCTAAAAGTGCGCTGGGCCTTGGGCCCTCGATATAGCAATTGGTAAGCTGGTTTGATGCAAGAATGGAGAGTACGCTAGGCATTTACCAAACGATTTACAAAAGTTCTCTTATCCTATGCGACTTATTCAAAGCACAAGTGCTTTATGCAAAGCGTAGCGTCACGTTTTTGCAACACCATTTCGATGTTATGTGGCAGACTTCAACTGTTTTCCCAGCATCTTGGGAAATTGTCCGTATAGATAAAGGGTGAATATTAAGTACGGTGGACGTTTAAGATCTGTTGATGCTTCTGTTGGGTACAACAATACGCAGTCAGTGTCTTTCTATTATGCGACTAAAAAACAATAGCTAACGCTTAGAGGGTCTGCTAAAACCTCCAGTGTGGTAACAGAAGCTTTATGCGTTGTCTTCGGCCGTTTAGGTCATCTGGGTGAATAGGAGCTTGTACCACTTTTTCTCAGGAATTAAAATGCTGCCAGTTATTCCCAGCTTGATCGTAGAGCTCAACCTCTCTCATGCCATTGTTACTGCTGCTGAAGAGCGTGGACAGTGGCACTACGTTTTATTGCGATAGCAATTATATGGACACTCTCGGCTGGTTTTCGCCGTCACCGTCTGTCGACGCCGTCATGTCCCGGATAAGTATATGTATGTGTATATATTAAAAAGGCATGAAGAAAAATTCCAAACCACCTGACCGGGGATTCGAACCAGCGACCCTTCACTCCGCAGCCTACAGCGCTAGCCAACACAGCCACACGCCATGTTCGTGCAAGCGGTGTAACGGCGAGCTATTCATATGCACCATTTGCCGCTAGTGATACGCAGATCTCGGAACAGCTTGAGCATGTTTTCGATCATGCAACGCTTTTAGAGTTTCTTTCAAATTGAGAACTGCCTTGAGATGCGCACGAAAAAGTGGCTCCCCTTCTGTAGCACTCATGATGTAGAAGGCAAAAAAAAGAACACCGTGCACACTTGGCGTCAGACGCCACCGCATGGCAGCAGACGCAGAGGGGTCATTCCACGTGCCGCAGTTCAAATGAAAAAAGAAGTATCAAACTGCGTCAAAAAGTAATATAATCATTACCTAAATAAAGCTGGCATCAAGGCGTCCCCGTTGTGCATATCTTTCAATGAAATCGAATCAAGAGAACATTTCCTTTTATTTTGTCGCCGCTATTCTCATCAGAGAAAAAAGGTACGTGCAAGCCCCACTTCAAAAGTTAGGATTAGCTGTAAATGTTTTAGCAATTTTATCATTTCGCACTACTTCATTTGGTTACAGCCACAGGGGATGTCTGCTCTGCTGTGATAGAATACATCAAAGAAACAAAAAAGATTACCGTGTTAGCCTATTTTTACCTATTCTTCTTCTGGGTATGGAATCGGTCGTTGTTTCTTTTAAAAACTCCGTTAGTCTGGCCGCTTGCGCATTAAGCATTTTCGTTTATTAGACGTTTATTTAAAAAATTCAAATTGGTTTAGATTCAGACCATTATTTTTAAGCCTCCTGCCGCCCGGTTCTAGGCCCATCCCCCCTTTGTGGGTGAGCGCCATCCATACGAGGTCATCATCATCATATAATCAATCCTTCGCCAATCCCCCTGAGTGGGTATGAGCCATGTCAGAGGCAACAACAACAACAGCATCGGCTTCTGCATCGTTGACACTCGCAGCACGTTACTGAAATACAAACACACGTAACAATTGCGACAGTTGTTGGATTCAGGCTTGTCGTGTGTATAGCTACCCAGGCAGCACACAACGTCGGGCCGATATTGGTTTTAAGGCGGCTGTGGGCGGCCCAACCACGGTCCGTCGTTGCCGGCATGGAGCCAATATGGGCGGAGCCGTTGACTTTCGCCGGCAACATTGGGCCGATTTTGCCGTCCTTCAGCCGATGTTGGGCTTTCACCGGCAACATTGGGCCGAGTTTGCCGGCCTCCCGCCGTACTTCCGCCGATATCGGCTTAGCCGATGGCTTTCACCGGCAACATTGGGCCGAGTTTGCCGGCGTCCCGCCGTACTTCCACCGATATCGGCTTAGCCGATGGCTTTCACCGGCAACATTGGGCCGAGTTTGCCGGCGTCCCGCCGTACTTCCACCGATATCGGCTTAGCCGATGGCTTTCACTGGCAACACTGGGCCGAGTTTGCCGGCGTCCCGCCGTACTTCCACCGATATCGGCTTAGCCGATGGCTTTCACCGGCAACATTGGGCCGAGTTTGCCGGCGTCCCGCCGTACTTCCATCGATATCGGCTTAGCCGATGGCTTTCACCGGCAACATTGGGCCGAGTTTGCCGGCATCCCGCCGTACTTCCGCCGATATCGGCTTAGCCGATGGCTTTCACCGGCTACATTTGGCCGAGTTTGCCGGCGTCCCGCCGTACTTCCACCGATATCGGCTTAGCCGATGGCTTTCACCGGCAACATTGGGCCGAGCTTGCCGTCATTCTGCCGTGTATCAGATGCTTCAACTGATACCGGCAGCTGAAGGCTTTCACAGGCAGAATTGGGCCTTTTTTTCCCGTGTTGTTGCCGCTCTTAAAGTAATGTTGGCTGAGTCAATTGTTGGTTAGCTTTCATCGACGAAGCTAGAATACCTTCTTGTCTTCCTTCAGACAGTTATATATTGCCCTGTTGAGAACGTCCTCCTGCGTCGCGGCGCTACGAAGTCGTCGTCACTGACACGTACGGATTTTACACGGCGGAAATAACGCAAACCATCTTGACATACAAGTCACCGACGGACAACCGCAACTATATCATACGCAGACGAATGGCCTCACCGAACGGCTAAATAAAACCATCGCTGACATGTTGGCAATCTACTGTACGTCGACGTCGAACAGAAGCTGGTAATGCCATAGAGCATTAAGCGCTTGAATATTACTCGCCTAAGCTGCAGAAAGCTGCTACATGGATTGGTGTACTAGCAAAAATAAGAAAGTGCATGCATGCATTGTATCGTGCTAATGCCGCATGTACTATTCGGGGCGTGAAGTAACGCCGAGTAAATAGCTTGCATCATCTTGTTAGTTTCTGCAAGGACATTAACTTAACAGGTATCACTGGCACTGTGGCTTTTCTACCCAAAAAGCGGCCTTCAGACTGACTCACATTAGATGGCCATTTCGTTGACAGAGCTGTTCAACGCTACAAAAAACTGAACTTACATTCAAAGTCCAACTATTTCATAAATGTTTTTTGCGATTGTTCGGTAGACCTTACTGATATATCCAGCATCAGGATTCGCCCAATCATTCCAGCAGGAATACATTTAGCGGAAGAAGTTTTGTGTGAATACTAAATCTGTGCATAAACGGTGCCTTACATGATATTTCTAGCGCTCCTTTACATCCTTTCAGCCGCTGACCGCATGGTGTGAGTGCTTATAAACTGCACGAATAGTTTCTTGTCTGTGGGTGTGCACGTATTTACACACGCGCATGTTGTGGTCAAGCGTAACAAACGCATTTGCTTCAGTGATGTCACATAATTTTGCCTTGTGAAAGTAGTAAAAACTCAACAAGGAGTGTTGCTGAGCTCGTTGTTCATTACTTGAGAAAAATAGGTATGGCGCAAGAAAGACCGGGAAGAAGTGTAGACACGTTTTTTCAGGTAAAAACCTTCCAAATCAACTAGCCCACCAAGACAAACAATCGTTAACGAACATAAAACACGTGTTTGACACGTGTTTGCCAGTTCGTGTTTTCACTTCATCATGCCGTCTTTTTTGTCCCATACCTATCATTTTGAAGTAAAAATCTCGTTCAACGATTGCTTCCCACGTGCGTTTAGAAAACAGTCGCATTTAATGTTACTATTGCAAAAGAAGAAGACACGCCGGCCACAATAAAACAATTTAAAACAAAACGAGACGTTTCGGCTCCCACACGGGAGCCTTGTTCACAGTGAAGTTCAAAAAAAAAAAATAGATGCTCCTAAGAAGGGAGAGATTTTTTTTTTTTTTTGAACTTCACTGGAACAAAGGCTCCCGTGTGGGAAGCCGAAGAGCGTCTCGTTTAATTTGTTTTTAAATTGATTTTATTGTGGTCGGCGTTTCTCTTTCTTTTTGCAATGCCTCCTCCCGACCAAACGGGATTCCGTCAAACTTTGGATTTCATTAATGTTACTGTTATTGCACGGGAAATACGATAAAAAAATGCGGTTACAACATGGTGTACGGAAAGTTTTCACGGTAGCGACACTTGGAACAAGCGATGCATTGAAAAAATCCACGTAGCCCGCACGACATGCTGTGGAGGGGGAGAGGACACGGGGGGGGAGGGGGGGGGGGGGGGCGCACACTACTGTCGGAGGCTGAGCCGTGCTCCTAAGAAGGAGAGTCAGCATTTTTTCGTCTTCTTCCAGCTCTACCCCTCTTCCCCCCCTTCCCCCCCCCTCCCCCCCCCGCCTTTACGCCTGTCGTTCGGCGCGTCATTGTCGCATAGGCGCTGCGCCGTGCTCCCCGACCGGGCTGCAGAAATTAGGCGCCTTTTCCTTCTTCGAACCACAACCACCACCACCATTGTCTCGAAACTTGCTTGACCAGGCAGGGAAGGGTAGCCAGCTCGATGGAAGGATAAGTTGTAGCGAGAGAAGGCTTTTTCGTCCCGGCCAGCAGAATTCTTCAAGAAGTGTCGGTGTGTGGACATGTGCGGAGGAAAGTAAAAAACGTGTGCGAGACGGATACGCGGCTACGCGGCGGTAACGGCAGGCACTACACTTCAGTGGCGTAGCCAGGGGGTGGCACACCCGGCGCGTGCCCCCCCCCCCCCCCCCACTCGAATTTTTTTTTTTCGCCATGGCATACAGAGCGAAAAATGACCGTTTTCAAAAAAGGTCCCCCCCCCCCCCCCCCCCCGAAAAAAATATCTGCCTATGCCCCTGCTACACTTCACTCCCATAAATTTTCATATATGTTCAAAATGAGAAATAAAGCTGCTTTTCAGCCTCATGCAATAAAAAGCTACTTAACGTTGCAATCTTACCCCGAAAAATCCACCGAGTGGATCATACGGTGCTTTATTTTCCTCAAATGCCATTATCGTGCCTGAACCAAGCTGCTAACACCACCACAGCTCACTGCATAGGTACGCTAGTCCTTGCTCATCGTTATAAAAAAAATAGTGGTTGAATTAAAGAAAGGCTGGTTTGACAAAGCTCCTCGCCTAAGTGGCACCAGCGCAAGCCTTCATTGTTAGTCGTTGAGCTTTAAGTAAAGCCATAGTGCACATCTGATTGGACGTCTGACGTGGAATTTGGCATCAAAGACCAGCCAGAAAACAACAGCCAAGCGGCACAAATGAAACTCTTCCTTACAGTGAATGAAAGTAGAGGAACTTTAAGGGCTCGTTTTACTTTGTTAGACAATATATTAATGACAATGAACAGACACTAATGCGAAGGAAAGTATGGGAAATGTTCTTTGTAGTCATTGTGATGATATAAATGTGAAGCAAGTAAAGTGGACGAAAAGACAGCTTGCCACTGGCAGGGACTGAACCAACCTGCGACCTTTGAATAACGTGTGTCGGACGCTCTAAAAAAAGCTGCTTTTCAATCTTCACTGAGTTACGGCGGTGGTCATCCTCCCATCCACTTTATGGGGGTATACGTGTACCACATGCGACAGGCTTCAAGGAGTAACCGTTTCAAAGAAGGTGCCATGTTTTGTTATTTCAGAAAAAATCCATGCGGAAGAGGCTTGTTTTTCTGGATGAAACGTAACCGTTGCAATTGTTCAGGAATGTTGTTATTCCTTGGAGCACAGATCTGGCCATCAAGTGGGCCGGATGTTAGTGGCACCTGATGACGAAATTGTAGTAGTGTGGCTTGTTGAAGTGATTTCACCGGGTAAACAGCAATACTAGAGCTTATGGCTCTTGGCAAAAGCTATGCTGACTCAGAAATATTCAACCGGTAGATTTGCTTGCATAGGGAACATCAGCAATTGAAGTTTCGTGAGGATGCAACAAGGATTGCAAGTTTTGCAGTTCCTCCCACACATTTGCTCTGATGGTATTGCACAGGTTCTCAGAGCAGAGGGCTTGCCAGAATTGAGCATTGAATACACTGTTGGGTGTGCCCTTCTAATGTCTTCGCAACTGTCATCACCTCAGAAAGAAATTTTCGGATGGTCCTGGGTGGGTCTGCATTAATCAACCGACGAGCTCCTGCTGTGCTGCTTTCTTCTCCTCAGACACGGTGGCATAACGGAAAAGGCTGGTCATCTCTTCCGATAAGATTGGGATGTTTTCGTTTTGGTACAGCATATATGCTTAAAAAAAAAGTTTTCACGCTTTCCTTACAAACAATGCTCATGGAGACGGCTGGTGCGGAAAGCGCCCAACGTCTCATTTTTTACGCGCACAAATAAGAAAAATATCAATTGTGTCTTGGGCCTGTAGCGGCCACCGATGCAGCAAGGGGGGAACGCTTTGATCAGCCCTCTCAGACGGTAAGGGTACCAATATGAGATGGCGCCTTGGTACTGCCTGCGAAAGGCGAACAAAAATAAATATGTGCGGTGTGTGCTCGAAGCACAAGTACGGTACCAGCAGTGCAATCCGAAATATTTTTCGTAGAGGACGGAGCTTCAATCATACTTTATTTATGTTCGTGCATGCGTATATGCATAGCCCCCTCGTACGCACCAGCGCACGAGGGAGCTGGGGCGGGGCGGCCGCACCCCCTAGTCACTTAGGCGGGGGGGGCAAAGTCAGCCCCGTACATTCAAATAAAAGGGGAGGGGGGCGCTGCGACGAACTTTCGCCCCCCCCACCCCTGAAGGGGGGGGGACCCTGCGCGCGCCTGTGTGTATATGCACATGCAAAATCGAAAAATTTCGGGGGTTGAGTATAACCCCCTCCCCCATTCCGAGTAGCTTTGGTACTACTCAGTGATTTATCATTTGGTGCTACGGCGAATCACCAAACACAAACTTCCACTGCCCCCCTTCGAAGAGGGGTTGCTCACAAATGAACTAATTTTTTCGAGCTGTGAACCACAGCCTCTAGTGGAATGTTTTTGCGCTTTACGAGATAGTCGCAGAGAACATCAACACAGGTTCACAACACATATTTCACGATGGACGAACCAGGCTGTCGCAATGGTCGATGATCACAAATCAAATCATTTTCCATTTTTCTGTAACCACACACACAAACACGCATGACATTTGCGGCTTCGCAGACGTGGGCTTTTCGTTTGATGTATGTGCGGTATGGGAAATCACGCGCCTCATACACACACAGACGCGCACACACACCGCTCGTTCATAACTTCGGGCTAAACTGCTCGAACACGACAACACAAACACGCATCACATTTGCGGCTTCGCAGACGTGGGCTATGGGAAACCTAAGCGCTTCCCACACACACACACACACACACACACACACACACACACACACACACACACACACACACACACACACACACACACACACACACACACACACACACACACACACACACACACACACACACACACACACACACACACACACACACACACACACACACACACACACACACACACACACACACACACACACACACACACACACACACACACACACACACACACACACACACACACACACACACACACACACACACACACACACACACACACACACACACACACACACACACACACACAAACACACACACACACACACACACACACACACACACACACACACACACACACACACACACAAACACACACACACACACACACACACACACACACACACACACAGACGTGCACGCACACACATACACACCACTCGTTCATAACTTCGGGTTAAACTGATCGAACCCGACAACACAAACACGCATCACATTTGCGGCTTCGCAGACGTTGGATATTGGACTGAAGTTTGCGGCTGCGTTCAATTTAGGAATGCAGGTGGTAGGAAGTAGTGCTCTTGGGGAATTCCGTGCGACATGCACAGTCACCATTCTTCCGTAACTGCGGGCTTAGCACGGCGATTATACTGCACGAACACGACAATATCGCACCGTACGAAAACAGCTGTAACAAACGTCGTACTATCTCGTAGTACACATACAGTGTTACCAAGCCTTTTTAGTTCACGAACTCGTCGAGCGGCGATAGCTTAGTGGCATAACGCGCTCACTTTTATTTTGAAAGGTGGTATACGTCGCAGGTTCGATCCTCAATGGTGCGCAACTTTTTTTTTGTTTTTTTTTTAATTAACGTTACTTCTCTGATGGTGCCGTAACTTCTAATTTTAATTAAGCAAGAATCATGGTGCCAGCGGCGGGTCCGGTTGCGCCCGTCGCTCACTGGCTGTGCGATGCGAGCGGCGAAGGCGCACCGTAAAGGGTGACCTGTTTAGTGAGCCACCTCCCTGATGACACAGGCCAATTAGTGACGCTGCCAAAGTAATAAGAATCAAATGGGCACTGCTAACAACAGGCGGATAACCTTTGAGACACTGAATACAAACAGCGCGAACAGCTGTTGCCCCGTCAATATAGCGCTGGCGTTAAAGTGAAGGTCTTCCTCATAATTTTATGCCCATCTATGCCCATTTAGTGCGTATAAATTACAAAACAGTCGTGCTATTCGCTCCCGTTGATGAAAAGTTAACATATAATGGCAACGTAAACAGCAAAATAATGACAGTTTGTCACGTTTGTGACTGTTACTCTTAACACTTTTAATAAGCAGTAGGTGGCGCTGCGCTTCTTCCTTTTGTTTTTTTTCTTTTCCCGCTCCACGCTCCTGTGTTTCCTCCCGCTCAACTTGACTGGTGTGATTTCGACGCTCAGCTAGGTCAACTGTGCAGTGTCAACTTCTCAAATGTTTTCATCATCGTCTGCAGCAGTGAATTCTCTTGCGCGCTACTTTGTTTCCGTCAGCTGGATATCGTCAATTTTGACAAAGAAGAACACTACGAATTCTTCTTGGCTGGCGAGGAAAACACCCGTGGCACCCACTTACTGCACATGAGCCGTGAGTATTGCAGCATTGTTTGATTGGTTGCTAACGCCCCGTTAAGACATTGTCTACTGACTGCAGATGCTGAGGAAGGGATGGAGGAGGCGCGAGTCGAACAACAGTCGATGTGCCGTGGAAACTCGGCGATGCTGAACTGGGACTGGGACCACGAAAAAGTGAGCTACGCCTGTATGCTTCCTTCTTTAATGTAACGGAAAGTCATTTTGCGAAGAAAAAAGGTGCCGTCCTTCTTGGGTGCAGTTTTCGTCCCGATTCTCGAGTGGAATGAGACTTGTCAAGAGGCGATACGCATAATGAAATAAAGTAAAATGGTCTCCTCAAGAGGTTGTGAGCATTCAGCAGCCTTGCGAGATGCTTTCCCAATCAACCCCGCATTTTTATTATTATTTGTTTTTGTCTCGGAATGCTCGACAGCAGCATGTTTTCGTATTTTGCGTTTGGCACCACAGCCATCAGAACAGCTGTCATTCACGCCAGCCTTGACGGGTCTCTTTCCTCTTTGTGTTCATAATTCTTGAGCAATGCCACAAAAAAACACAAATCGATGAAAAGGGAGCTGACAAGGACAGCGCTTGCCCGTGTCGGCTCCCTTTTCATCCATTCGTGTTTTTCCGCGCTGTTGAAATATTCTTGACGATGATTTATCTCGCTCAAACACTGATGTTAATCGCTTTGTAGCTGTGATTGGTGACTGTTCTTAAGTAGCCAATGGGAGGCAACTGCAGTGAGATATTTGAAACAGAGCCACACAAGAATAGTTTTGTTTATGCACATATTAGAAGTAGTGGCTTTGTAGGGATCACCTTTTCTCACAATTTGAGTCTGAGTGAGTCTACTCATGTTAGCATAAAATTAGTTTTTTCAATTTTGGGGTCAATGCCAATACCTCACATAATTGGCGCTTTATGATGCGCCTTTATATCTTGTACCTTCAAATACGTGTTATCGGTGGTTTCAATACAGTGAGGACAGTTTTATAAAATATGCGACTCGCAGGACATATCTGTATCAAGAAGGTCCCCTGAAAGAGTTTGCGGGGGAAAACCATGGCACCCCCACCCCTCCCCAGACTCTCACCTCGGAAAAAAAATGAGAGTGCATTATTAAATTATTTGTGAAAAGACTTGAGTATAAATTTAAGTGGATATAACGCTGATAGTAAAGGTGAATATGAGTAGATAGGACCATAGGTGGGCAATTAAAGGTGGAGCTCACTCAGACGAAACATATCTTGCGCTTAGTGCTCACTCGAAATCGGAATCACCAATATGTATCGCAACCGGACTGACTCGGGCTCAGACTCACCAAAATTTTCCTCACCCAGTCTCAAACTCGCCAAAATGTTACTCACTCAGAATCACGGCCTGATCTGGGTCTGAGTGAATCGAGTCATGAGTGAGTTTGCCAATCTATGCTCGCACATATAATTGCAATTGTTCTACATAGCTCCAACGAAAAAGCGAGCTAAGGACGCTACTAGGGAAGCTGTTCAAGCCTCCACAGGAGGAATGAAATGAGTCCAGTACTTATTAGGCATCAAGATAAAATCACTCATCAGCAAGGCATTATCAAGGGCCTTAAAGAAGAAAATAAAGAACTGATACTTATGAGGATTAAGCTTCTTGAAAGTGTCGGAAGGTTTTTGACACTGGTGTATACGCTGCGCTGTCGTGCTATATTACATCCTTGAAACACTGTCAAGTGTTAGGGTCTGTTTTTAAAAACACTAGCGACAGGTAACCTTGACAAAATCACGTTTGACGTCTGTGTTTACTATGCTGTTTACGAGGAAATTTTAAAATGAAATACTGGCAAGCTTGTGTGGTAACAAGTAACTGGCACAAACTATTTTTCATTTATGTCATCTTCGGTCTTATACCCCTGTCACACGGCAGATCTAATGTCATTTACACCGAATGACATTAAGCGGACCTAATGTCTTTTTTACCTGCGTGCTGTCACACGATGAAAACAATTGTCATTATAAAATGATGACCATGACCCTAGCCCTCCTGAGTCGTGGCTTTGGGAGAAATAAAAATCTATTAAAACTTGCATGTAACGTGTGTATGCTCAAAAATAATTTTTTATCACTAAAAAGGTGCTCCTAGAATATAAACGCAGCCGTTTTACACAAGTTGCCACAGCTGCAAGACACAAACGAAGTGGAGCGAAGAGCCACTCGTAAACCAACATGGCTGATGATTTGACCGGGCGTGAGTATACAGTGAACTGAAGTGTGGGCGCACGACTGACTCCCCGGCTGCAGCAATGAGACTAGACCTAAAATCGCCGGTCCTAAATGCGCCGGTCCTAAAATCGCCGGCGGCGGCGCGCCGGTGTTTGCACCTCCGGCGGCGGCGCGTCACCGGCGCGGTGTTCATCGGGTCGGCGGCGGCGCGGCGCGAGGGGGGGGGGTATTCAGGAGTAGGTCGGGCGAGAAATTTGACCCTGAAATTTTGACAAGAAAATAAAACCGTTTCCCCGAACGAGTGAAGCAGTGAATGCGATAGCAACATGTCGTAATGTTATACCGAACTAAGGCTAGTAGCTAACTCTTTTTCATGCCAGCTCATGAAACTGCAAAATGCTGGTTAGGGAATACGGGCGCTTCACGTGAAAGAAGTACTCGCAGCACGAAGAGATGAGATCACAGCGCGTAGAAGAGTATACGAGCCGTTTTCTGATCCCTGCTGATTTAGCGCGCTCGCCAGCGCTCATGACCACGCCCTAATAGTCAAAGTTCACAGTTGCGGCTCCAGCCACGGAGCCCCTTTACCCCGACGTCCCTTCATATTCCTTGGTCCAGCGAAAGACAGACAAGGCGCTTGCTGTCTGGTTGAGCAATCGACGGCAGGCCTCGCACGCGGAATGATGTTATCGCACGCGGCCTCCGTGCGACGGAGATGGGCAGCTTTAATTTATGCTTCAGCCGTGTTCCTGGCTAGCGCTCGCGAGGTTTCACTAGCGGGTACAGCATACGATGTGTGTACAAAAGTTGGACTTTGTACGGAACATGACGGCGACGATGAAAACCTGTACGGCGTGTCCATAAAATTTTTATCGCAATAAAAAATATACAAAAAACTGGGGAAGCAGACTGGCTTTCTTTATTTCTTTTGGAAAGCTGCATCGTCTTCGCTGCGAAGAGTTCGTCCGTCGGAAAAATCAAATAATCCGGCACTTCTTCCATTGGTTTCGTTCTCCTTTTGACCACCATTCTTGCAGGCGATATCTCCTCGACACTTATTTCTTCATAAAGCACATGTACAATGTTAGCGCTGAGCGTTGAACCTATAAGAATTTAGAGCTTGTCAGCTACACGATGTTATTTGCGCTTGCGCAATCGGCAACTCCCAAAATCGGGCGTAATCAGTTCATCGCGTGCGATAATCTTAGGAGGGGAGGAAGACCAAGTGAACGAATGCACGGCAAAACGGGGTAGGGAAATAATGTTCAAGTGACATTTCTCTATACACCAGTCGAGAGTATGTGCCCAAATTGTCATGTGAATCAGCGTTCTGGCATCACGAAGAGCGCCAAAAAAAGTCACAGTTTCGCTACAAGGGCGAAGCAATGAATGCGATAGCAAGAAATTGGAATGTCACACGAAGAACGACAAGCAGCTCGATAATTGCAGCTTCCCGCTGTTGCACGAAGAAGGACGCTCGAAGAGGAGGCGCAGGTATACACAGGACAAGCGTGAACTGACAACTGCCGTACAGTAGTTACGCCTTTGTGTTCGAGCAACAGGCTGAAAGTGTCGAATTCGCAGAAGCCGATGCTCTTAGATATTTCTTCTTTTAAAGTGCGGCGCGCGGAATGACGCCTCTGCGTCTCCTACCACGCGGTGGCGTCGAACGCAACGTGTGCGCGGTGTTTTTTTTTTCTTCGTTCCGCATCATGAGTGGGTACGAAAAGGGGCCCCCTTTTTGTGCGCATCTCAACGACAGTTTCCAAATTGAAAGAAAATGCAGGAGCGTTGTGTGATAAAAAACACGCTCAAGCTCCTCCGAGATCTGCATACCGCCAGCGGTAAATGGTGTCTATTAATAGCTAGCAGTTAGAATGAGAGAGAGTGATTCGAGAAGAAGAAAATAGCGCAAGCACAGTGCGTGGCTGAGTGGATATATATATATATATATATATATATATATATATATCCGGGGCATGACGGCGACGGCAAAGGTTAGCCGGAGAGTGTCGATATAATTGTTTTCGCAATAACAGAAAAAAAACGAGACACGCACACAAGAAAGTAGCGAAGAGACCGCAAACGCCACTTACTGAAAGATTGTACAGCGGCGGAAAAGAAGGTACACAAAAAAATTAAGGTAGCTTCGCACCTAGTGGTGCCAAACCTGAAGGAAGTGGGGAGATGGGCGGCCTTCTTTGTTTCTCTTCGATTTTCTCTTTCTTTCCCCCTCTCTTTTTTTTCCTCTGTTTCCGTTTTGTGTATGTGTGTTTTATTATCTCTTTATTTCTAATGATTTCTTCGCCTCCCTCATCAATTTATTTCGTTTTCTTGCTCTTTCTATTTTTCATCCCATTTTTCCCTTTCTTTCTCTCTGTTTCTATTTTTTGTTTTGCTTCCTTTTTTTCTTATATTAACACGAGGTTTTACCTGTGTTACGCCAAGGAATGACAGCATAAGACAACATACGACAGCCGGGGCCCCTAACGTAATCCGCACATGTTATCAAGGCGCTCTAAGACCAAGAGGAAGAAGACTTCTCCTTTAGGCGCGAACGCACGCGAAATATCCTGCAGATATGTATGCAATAAGTGGTCTTGTCTACGTTTCGCCAAGCTACGACAGTATACGATGAGAGCGTACGATGACAGCATACAACAGCCGGGGCCCCTAAAGTGCTCCGCCCTTAAAATACTTATTTGCGTATAGAGGCGATACCCATCAGTCAGTTGCGCATGACGGTCAACGTGAGAGATAACCGGTTACTCTCTTGACTTCACTCTTGTGTCTGTGTTTTCACGTCGTGTCGTTTTAACATGAATACCTACCCAAAAAGATCACCGATCAATTATTCTGAGTTTTTCTTTACCTTAACTTCTCTATTCATTTATCGACTTACTCGAGTAAAAACGAAAGGGAAACTGTGCATTAACTTATCGATATGTATTACTTATCTATTATCTATGCAAAATGTAGTGTCCGAAACTCCACGGATATGCTATTCAGCTAGTTGGGTCTTCGCCTTTTCAGGCTGGAGGACGCCCCAGCGTTGAGGTCAGGCAATACTCTTGACACTTCTGGAGGAGGTAAAGAGACAACTTCCGGGGAGCGATTCTCGATGTGTCCATCTGATTATGTACACAGTCCATTTCGGCACAGCGCATTCAGTTACTCGAAAAAGCGGTGAGCCGTGGTGTTTGCTCTTGACCACGTCGATGCATCGAACCTGCCAGCACATTCCCAGCGTAAAAAAGGAAGTGGATGAAATGTACCGAAAAAACAGGAACTTTTCCAGTCTTAACTTGCATATGAATGTGTCCAAGATGCTTGAGAACGATGCAGGTAATCCGTACCGACTTTCACAGGTGCGTTTGAAGGGCGCCCGCATTAAACCATATCAATGGCTTACGCGATCAGAATTTATGCGCGGT